>JAVTVY010028338.1:0-110363 GCA_036873755.1 Hanleya hanleyi
AAATCTGTGACAACAGTGTCAAGCGAGTCTATCCGGGTGGAGTGTATCATAATACACCTACTATTTTCCAGGAACTGGCCGATGAGGGTATCATGATACCGGAAGAGGACCGTTATTTTCCCTACCGGGCATGCTATGATTTTGAGGCCCTGTTGGAGCCCATGGACTTGTTTTCGGCTAAAACGCAGTGGACACAGCGCCATATCCCCCTCAGTGTCAGCGTTTCATCCAATGTACCTGGCTATGACGCTGCACCGGTGTGTTTCGTGTCCACGGGAGAATCCCATGAGTTGATCACCCGTATGATGGAGTATTTAGAGCAAGTCAGTGCGGCCAGTACGGTATTGTTGGTGGCCAAGTTCGACGACGTACTGACCCAGCTGGACGACCGCATTCCTGAACCGGGTGTAGCGTTCAGCGACGATGAACAGTCCGAGTCCGAGTCCCAGTCCGAGTCCCAGCAGTCCCAGCCTCTGCAGTCGCAGGATGTCCCTTTACCTAAACCTTATGCGGAGAAATTGAAGTTACGGTTCCTTCAATACTTAGGTCAGTTACCGGTGCTCGGCTTCAATTCGGGGCGATACGATTTGAACATGGTGAAGGAATTTCTCTACCCTTACTTGGCACACTCCGATACCCTGAAGTCGGTCATCAAGAAGATCAACAACCATATGGCCCTCACTACCACATCACTTCGTTTCCTCGATATACGCAATTACCTGGCACCTAATTGTAGCTATGCGCAGTGGGTGAAAGCCTATAACTGTACCCAGATGAAAGGTTACTTTCCTTACACCTATATGACGAACCTGGATCGCTTAGAAGACACCCAGTTACCACCCCGGGAAGCGTTTTACAATGACCTGAAAGGGGAAGCTCTGCCCGAGACCACCTACATCGAACTCCAGCAGGTATGGAACGCTGAACATATGCAGACGTTGCGAGATTTCCTCATATGGTATAACAACCTAGATGTGGTTCCTTTCCTGAAAGCGGCCGAGAAAATGGTGCAACTCTTTCGTCGCCAAATGCACATCGACATCTTCAAAGAGTGTTTAAGTTTACCGGGTCTGGCGCTTCGCCATCTTTTTCAAGAGTGTCCAACCTACTTCTCGCTGATTCAAAAAAAAGATGCAGACATGCATGAATGTCTGAAGCGGAACATTGTGGGTGGCCCCAGTCTTATTTTCCACCGCTACCATGAGAAGGACGTCACTACTCTCCCTAGTGGAAAACCCTGTGCCAAAATCATCGGATTTGACGCCAATGCCTTGTACCTGTGGTCGCTCGCGCAACCTATGCCCAGTGGACATTATACACGTTGGTGGGCAGAAGGTCGGCATTTTACACCTGAACGGACGCCCTATAAACATCTCGCCGACCAGTGGTTAGATTGGGAAGCGTATAGACGGGCCATTTATATACGTCACCAGACCAACGCCACGGAGAAGCGGATAGGAGATCGCCGACTTCCCGTCGATGGGTTTGCTCTTGTACAAGGCACACCGACTGTATTTCAGTTTTACGGGTGTTACTGGCACGGCCACGAATGTCATTTTAGCGCGGGACGCTTCAATGAGCGACGTGGAAAATCGGCACAAGAATTACGGGAAGAAGTAGTGATCAACGGTGATTATGTCAAAGAGCGAGGATTCCATCTCATAGAGATGTGGGAGTGTGAATTCCACACCATGTGTCAGGCCCTACCCCATTTACAACGGTTCTTAAAAGAACGTGAATATCCCTTGAGTCGTCGGCGACTTCTCAGTCTACCCCAGATGTTGGACGTCATTCGTTCGGGTCAGCTCTACGGCTTTGTAGAATGTGATTTGCATGTTCCCGACACTCTCAAGCCCCTCTTCGCCCAGTGTCCGCCTATCTTCAAGAACACGCTGGTGGGTCGGGCTGACATTGGAGAGACCATGAGCGCCTATGCGGAGCAACACGAGTGTTTGTCTAAACCTCGCCGCATGTTGATTGGCAGTATGTGGGCGCAGAAAATCTTGCTGGGCACCCCCTTACTGCAGTGGTACATGAAGCACGGTTTGGAAATTACTCAAATCTATCAGGTGATCCAGTACGTGCCTGAGGCTTGTTTTGCCGAGAATGCCGACCTCGTGACGAAGGCCCGTCGTCAAGGTGATGAATTCCCGAGTCAGGCCATCATCGCTGAATCTTGGAAGCTCACTGGGAATGGTTATTATGGAAAAACAGTAACCAACCAGGATAAGCACGTCAACGTGAACATTTGTACGACTACCCAAGCCCGCAAAAAAGTGAATTCTCCGCTCTTTCGATCCGTGGAGGTGATCGATGACGACACCTACGAAGTGACGTCAGCCAAGAAGACTATCACCTATAACCTGCCGCTCCAGATTGGATGTATGGTCTACCAGGTGGCCAAACTGCGAATGCTGGAATTCATCTATGATTTTATGGGTGTGTATTTTCACCCAGCCGATTGGCAACTCATGGAAATGGACACAGATTCGGCCTACATGGCCGTTTCCCACCCGGACTGGGAGTCACTCGTCAAACCTGAGTTACGGGCGCAATATGAGGCGGAACGGGACCAGTGGCTACCCCGACGCGATCACTACACCTACGATAAGCGGACACCCGGGCTCTTCAAGCTGGAGTGGAGTGGCGATGCTATGATCGCGCTCTCCTCCAAGACCTACTACTGTTACGGAGGAGGAGACGGTGGAGAGGATAAGTTTAGCTGCAAAGGAGTGAGCCGGCGCGATCCCAACATAGACAAAGCTCTCTACCTGGGTGTATTGCAAAGCCAGGCCAGTGCGAGTGGCACTAACCGAGGATTCCGTGTGGTGAACCACCAGATGCGCACCTATATTCAGCAACGAGACGCCTTTACTTTCTTTTATCCCAAACGAAAAGTATTGGCCGACGGTGTGAGCACTACATACTTGGACTTGTAAAATGTCGAACACTAACTGTGGATACACAAATGTAAAAGTCAGGATGGCCGAGTGGTCTAAGGCGCCAGTCCTAAGTGCTGGTCAGCAATTGCTGTCGTGGGTTCGAATCCTACTCCTGGCAGAACTTTTTTTGTATATACCACTACTATTCTATGTGTACATACCCTACTATATTTTGTACCCTGTATTCTATTTGTATAGTCTAATCCTTGCTTGTTGACTTAAATAAAAAAGAGAGAGAAAGTCAAAACCCATCATTGTGTTTTTTCATCAATTTTATTCAACGTCAGAACAACAACGTCATAACAATAATAAAACAAGATGCGCGCGCAGTACATTTTTAAGTTAACCAGAGAAATGGAGCATGCACATTAAAACGAGAGGCCGTCCAGTCATAGACGAGGACATCACGGTCTTCGGCTTGACAATAATCATCAAACATATGTACAATGGTTGGCATAGAATGTCCTCTACTCCGGTGAGTGAGATAAAACACACAGTACTGTCCGCACACACTACTCAAGGGTCCTTGTAATCTTTGCGTATTCCAACGCCACTCTGTAGTAGAGACGTCCATGAATTTCACCAAATCGGCATGGAGGGGGGCAAGTCCGTAGGAATCAAAGTATTCGCCTTGGCCTAGGGTGTCCACGTACACAGCTATCCAATGTTCACCGGGTCGACTCCTCGGGTCTGTATTTAGGATGTAGGCTGCTGGAGTGGTGGAGTGGGTGGGAAACACATTGCGTGGAAACACACCTCGAAAGGGGATCTTGGGATCTCGCTGGAGTATGTCCATCAGCTGTTCTGTATCCATGATCACTAGCTGGCGTAGTCACACAGCACGTTTCTTTGCTCATCCACGCTGATGATGTTATCAAACTCGGCGTAGCAAATCACGTTAATGGTCCTGTCTAGAGGTTTGGAGAAACGCAGTTCCAACCGTAGGTTTCCTTTCTTCAGCAAAGCCAGTTGATGATCGTGTTCCAAGGTGGGGGTGAGGTCAAAGGTGAACAATGTGTACCCATGGCTAAAGTCTTGTCGACTGATGGTATTGCCTTCGTCCTGGTTGTTTTGTCCTGTGGCTGTAAATAGGTTCAGGTAGGTCCGCACATAGTTTCCGCTAGTAAAGTCCGGTTGTAAGGGTCGGGCTGGAATTTGATGACCGGCCACGTGCAGTGCCACAAAGTTGATGTCGAAATGTTCAAATTTGAAGGGGTTCTCAGCCCAATTTCCATTGAATCCGGTGTTGGTCACACACGCCAGGGTAAGACGTTTAGGCAGATCCCCTAGAAATAAATTCTCTCTGTTGGCCATCATCGTACCTTGGGGCACAGAGAACACCTTGGTCTGTACGCGTCGGATGGGGTACTGGGCTGGTTTTTTCGCTAAGGCTTGCATGTGACTCAGCAACACCCCCTGTTGCAAATCTACCGTACGGACAAACAGGGCTGCCTCTTCAATGACGATGTTGTAATCGAATGCCCCCGGCCCACCGGCCATTAAGGCGAACATAGGTGAGGACCGGATCAACTTGATCTTGATGGAAACACCGTTCATCATGTAGCGGTCTTGCAGGAACAGATCGGCGTGCAGTCGTCCCATCATATCGATGGACTTGCTTTCGGCTCCCATTCTTTTGCGTGTGACGAACCCACTATTGGCACCGACTATGCTGTTCTGGTATCCAGGCATATCCCTGAAGTACAGCGCAGCTTGTAAGTGTGATGTTTTGGCATCACTGCCGTACGACAACAGCGTCTCCAGGTAGGCTCGGTACGGGTACGTATTAGTGGATGTACTGATGAGTCTATCGTTCAGACTTATATCTACCTGTTGGAACAAGGAGTGCAGCCAAAGATTCACCGGGGCTACATTCACATCGGCCTTTATGTTCGTCCCGTCCTTGTTCGTTATTTTGGCTTTGACGTACAAGTAGGAGTTGGCTAAATCCAGGTAGGCCGTATCTTTGTTTTCAATGGTAAATTCCACGGGACCCATCCCCGTCAGGCTAGCCAGGGGTCGATGTTCTACCCAACGTCCTTCAGCTACACTGGTTTGGGTGGGTGGAACAGTCCACAAATCCAATTCACTGTTGGTAGACGGACATGACTCGGAGTGAATGAAGGCCATTATGCGAAGATGTCTCGCCTATTACGTCTCTTCTTGTTCGGGGAGCTCTTCTTCTTCTTCCTCCTCTGGGGTGTGCGTCGTCGGTGTGCTGGACGCTGAATGAATCGGGGCTGTGTCGGTCTTTGTCTTTTAAGGGCTTTGGCGATCAATACACTTCCGGCTTCTTTAGCCCGTCGTTTGAAGGCTTGTCGGGGTGCTGTGCCTTCCATCACATCACCGGCCACGCGCAATCCACTGCGTACCGCTTGTTTTCCCACCGCTTTCACACCCCGTGTCACCATGGGTAAAAACGTTTTCACAATGCTGCCCAGTATGTTTCCCAAGCCGTGACCTCGTTGCATGCGTGCCCCGCTAAACATGGGCATGCCTCCTCCCGTTTGTTTCTGGTAGTAGTCGGCATAGCTGGGTGTATGGCACTGGTAAGGCACGTACATATTATACGAAGTGAGGAGAGCGGGTTTGTTGGAAAGCAAGTGTCAGCACCACTTTTCCTCGTTCGAATGGGATCGGACGTCCCGTGTCATCTCTTATATCCACCGTGATCGTGTCGATATCGGTATGGCGTACGGGCAGGAACATGATAGGGTTGAAACTGTGGGTGGCTTGTTCACCATACGTCTTGCTAATGGGCACCACCCGTAACAGAGGTGTGTTCATATCACCCACAATATGGCTGTCCACGGCATCCGAGTAGACGTACAGTCCGTACATACCTACATTCATATCCATCAAATGTGTACCGTTGACAATGGTGGAACCCCTGACCACGCTGTAAGGCATCCTTAACATTTGCGTTAGTGTAGGACTGAGTCTGATGTTCACGTTTTCGGTGAGCATGATAGAGCTCTTGTCGTTGTTTACGTTGACATCGAAGGCTATGTTTCTCTTGAAGCGCAAGGCTTTCAGGGTGGTTATATCTGCCGCGCTCTGCTTTAGAGTCTTGTACTCCATCATAGCATTCAGACCCTGTATGAACTTCGCCGGTGTATCGTATTGGCCTTGGGGGAGAATCAATCTGTAGATTCTATCTTCGTAGGTCACTTCGTACCATACTTCACCGTCTTGTACGTTGTACCATGAGTAAGGGTATTGAATCTCCACCAGTCCACATTCCCATCGTCCAGGTAAATGTAACGGTTGAGGTAATTGAGTGACATACTTGGTCAAGGTGTTGTCAGGAAACACATCGAGTGAACTATTACTGGGCAACGTCAGGTAAAACATGATGACGACTGAGTTGTTCTGGCTTCTGTACCGGGTTTTTATAGAGATTCCCAGGCCTTGGGTGCTTTACCGGGGCGTTGTGATCGTCGCGGTGACTTAGCTCGGTTAGGTTTCCCACGTCGTTGTTGTGGTGTTTTGGGCGGTGACATGGGAGCCCAAGAGGTGGATGGTGGTGGTTGATGTCGGGTGTTCGATTGCTGCATAAAGGCCCAACGGTTAGGATTCCCTACCAATTCTTGAGGGATGTGGGTGTCTTTTAAGCCCTGAGCAAAGACTTCCCAGCCCGGGGGATTAGAGTGTTTGCGAGAACGGACCATATCGTTGATCAAATCGGTCATATGAGACCCCGGTACCACTTGGTTTCGAATCAGCAATTTTCCTTCCGCATTCCAACTCATATCGGCATGCTGTTTCACCCGGTCCAACAATAAACGGGCCTTGGTCTTGTAGGCTTTAGGCACACTGGTCAACACTTCTTCTTCCAGCTGAGGTGAGGGTAGTGATGGAGGTGTGGGTGTGGTAGTGGTGGGTGGTGGCGTACTAGTACTAGTACTTCCCCCTCTATATTGATCCATAAACGTCTGGTACTGGTTCAGCGTATGATGGTAGAGTTGAATTTTCTCGTGATCGGGCAATGGACGTTGCAGTATACTATTCATCTCTTCATCTAAAGACTGGAGTTTTTGCACGGTGGCCGGTACGGGATAGGGAGATTGTAAACTCTGTAACAGTCGAGGTTCGACCAGCATCATTTTTTTCGTATGCTCCATTTTAGCGTCCCAAGATGGAACCGAGTAACGGGCCTAGTACAGTAGCGGCTAAGGGAGCCAAGAGTGCGCCGAGAAATCCACCTCGCTGTAACACCTGTTTCTTTTTCTTGACACTGCCCGTTTTCTTGACCAACGTTCGGAGACCCGCCTTGTGCCGTTGCAATTTCCCTTTCTGCAGAGGACTGAGGGGGACATTGCCTTTTAACACATTATGGGCTACTTCACACAAACACCGGACCAAGTCGGCATCCGCGCCGCGCACCAGGGCCCGGCCCACTTCCGGGGGCGCGCTGCGTAATACCCGCAGAGCGGGCGCGTGCTTGCGTACGCGTGCAGACATGATGATTGAATGAAGGCTAGCGACCGTTGTCTTCTTTTTTTATTCTCATTTGGGGGTGTACACCGTCTGTAGTTCGCCGGGAAAAATCAAGGTACGCAATCGCAGGGGTGAGGGCGTGTCTTGTTTCAAGTCGATGAGTAGATACCCATGAGCAGGTTGGGTCGCATCTTCAAAGGCTTCTCGTACAAAGGCCGTGTTCTTAGGGTACATCTGTTGAGCCAGGTGGGTAATTTGTGATGCGTCTCTGGGGTTTTTAAATAACACCACATACTGAGCATTCAAACTAATGTTCCGGTGTTCTTTGTTCTTACTGAAGAGATTCTGTACGATGTAGATGATGCTCAACCGACGATGATGGCTGCCTTTGGTAAAGAGACGGGTGATTCGAGTGTCTGTTTCCGTCATGAGATCGTCTACCACCACTAAGGTGTCTTGGGGTATATCTTCAGGCGGTAAGCCTTCCACTAAGGTGAGTCCTGGGACACGGGCCAGTGCCTCGTACGCGGGCTGCCAAGCGCCATAACACCACAGGATACGAGCTAGAGGCGGTGAAATCAGGGCTGACCCATGTTGGATGAGACGTTGAACAAAATGTGATTTTCCCGACCCGGTCGGTCCAGCGATGAGGCACGTGAATGGATGCTGCCATCGCGGGTCCATTTTCTTTAGGGGGTGATTCGACGTTTAGAAGTCAGTTGTCGGGGCTGGCGCAGGGGATAGTACTCGAAGATTTGTCGGGGCCGGCGCAGAGGATAGTACTCGAAGGGATACCGTTGTCGGGGTAAATGGTGTGATTCACGGGAATCCACTTCAAATCTGTTTAGCGGCGTCGTCGTGGTACTAGAGGGTAGAGTGGAAGGCTCGCTTCTCAGGGATGATGATGATGGAGGCTGATGTGGAGTTGTAGTACGGATCGTCGTGGTGGTGGGCTGGATGTAGCGGGGTAACGTGATGGCTGGAGTAGACGATGTGGTAGGTGTCTGCGTTGAGACGTGACGGACCCTTGACGTCTTGGCTGGTGTAGGCAGTGGGGTCGTCGTCGTGGTGGCTGATGCAGAACGCAGGGTGTTGAAACAGGATATCACGTACGATAAATCATAGAACACACCGGTAAATAACGTACCCAGAACCACGACTAGACACAACACAGTACCGACTTGTGCTTTTCTAGTTCGTAACAGTAAGGGTAGACGACGTGTACTATCCATGGTACAAATCCTATACTGAAGGCGGGGGGTGATAGGCGTTAGAATTTATAGACGTTTCATGTCACGGCCGGATACCCAGGAATTAAAGGAACGAGGCCAGCCTTGCCATTTGACGAAATGATAGGGAATCCCACGGCGACGTTCCGTTTTCAAAATCTTTTCCACCGTGTAGTAGTCTTTCGATGTTTTCACTATGGGTTGTAATTCTGCCTCGTAAAACGTGCCTTGCAGTCTCTCGCCTTGTAGATCTTCCAGTTGATAGACGTGGGGTTGTCGAGGTTTATGGCGCACGATGACAAAATGTTCTTCACTCCAGTTCGGTAAATACCCTTTCTCAAATTGTCCTTTCACTTTACTGATCCGCACTACATCGCCCCGTTTGTAACGGGGTGCCGTCAAGGGTGGACTGGAGGAGTACAGCGTAGCACGTACTTCATGTTCGTTACTTTCTGTCACAGTACGGGGCGCTCGCTGGATACTGCGATGATAAGCCCGATTGTAGCCTTGCACCAGTTGAGAGAGTACATCCAGGTAGCGTCGCGTGTTTTGAGCCGTAAAATATTTGTACATGCGTCCTTTGAAGGTGCGATTAAAGCGTTCCACTACCGATGCTTTCGTCTCATTGTACGTGTGAAAAAAAAAATACCTTCTTTTTCTTAAGAAAGGCTTGAAAGGGTCGGTTGAGAAATTCTGTGCCTTCATCTGTTTGTAAATAAAGAGGTTTGCGCCCCGTCTTGAAAATCTGCTGAAACGCGGCTATGAGATTCTCTCCTGTTTTGGTACGAACGGGCAGGACCCAGGCATATTTGGATAGAATATCGATACACGTCAATATGTATCGATTTCCATTATTGTCAGGTGCAAATCGACTCATGTCGACTAAATCCGACTGCCATTGCGCGTCTATACCTCCCACGATGACCCGGTTACGACGAAAATGACGTCGGGCAGCTCGATGCAAACTGTACGTATCCTGAGTTTTTAACCAGTCTCGAACTTCACTTTGACTGATACCTTGGGCCGCTCGAGTTAATGCCCCCACACCACTATAGGCAGCTGCACTCGTTGGATTGTAATATAAATCAGATAATACTTTGTTAATAGACGTCTCCTTTTTTCCCGACCGCCGCCGCATCACGGACTTCGTTCGCCCCGACCGTATCGATCTCTTCCCGGGGTGATACTGACTCTCTAGCCGCTGTGCATTCTTTACATATAGGCCTTTTTTTCCCCGCTGTAGTAGTAGCTGGTTTACAGAAACAAAATTCTGCCTCATGTCGTCTTTCATTCGGTTCAGCGAACGCCTCTTCTATAGCACGAACCCACGATAATTGCTGAGGGGATCGATCGTCCGGTGATAATAACTGGTCGACAATAGGCATTATTTTCTTCAAGGCTTCCCACACAGAAGGCCTTAGGCTGATACTGCGCTTATCTTTATACCGACCTAGACGTATACGGTCGTTGGGTAGGGTATACACGTACATGGCATTATCCAGGTGAACGAGCTCTCCGTTCAATTCTCCGCTCAATACTCGTTTTAACTTATTCCACCCATCACGCTCTAGTGTCACCGGATTCCATAGCATTTCAGCGGGTGTCCAGTAAATAGCTAGATCGTCTTTCGCCAGTTTGACTTTATCTGCATAAACGTATAACCGTACACTGGGTGTAAGAGGCAATATGGCTCGTAGTGGTAACGACATGCTTGCTCTCAATGTCCAACTGATACACACTCTGTCTCTTCCCTGGTATTTATAGGCTGTATTCTGTGAGAGGCGGGTCGTGTGCAGAGAATACTTTATCGACCACAGGAACTATTTTTTGCAAAGCCGTCCACAGATCGGGATCCAACGTAAATCCGCCTCGTTTGAGAGAGATCAATCGGGCAAAATAAGGGCCGCGAAAAATGTATACATCGTGATCCAGGTAAATACTATCTCCATTCAAATCACCGAATAACACACGTTTTAAGGTAGTCCAGCCTTCGGGCGATAATGTGATACGCGCGGGCTCAGGTACGCACCAGCAGCGCGAATCATCATCAATGAGATCGATGCGATCAGGGTATATTATTATGGTACAACCCGGAGTGAGTGTGCGGCTAATGATCGATTGGATTTCCGGGTAGAGTACGTGGTCAACTTCGGTAATTATAACTTTCAGTGCCGCCCATAATGCTGGCCAAAGTACAATTCCGCTTCCGCAACACTGTTCTAACCGCGGAAAAAATGAATTCTCTCTACTCCGCCGCAGGTACACATCGTCGCCGACAGGCATAAAATCGACTTCGGGTTCTTTGGCTTGTAACACACGTGTCAATAGCGTCCACCCGGCCAGGCTTAAAGTTAATTTCACCTCGATCGGGTGTTCCTCGATAAGGTGCAATTCATGCTGGTACACGATAAGAATTACTTTCGACGTCACTTGAAAGAAGGCGAGCTCTTTGCCCCGCTCCGTCATAATGAAGAATGACAAAAAATACTAGCCCGACACAAATTTATAGAGAGAGCGATTCTATTTTTAATTGTTAAAATAAAAAAAATACCCTGGGAAAATTAATTTAACACTGCCATTAATTTTAGAGGCTTCCCGAGTGCATAAATTAATAGTCTGGACTCAGAACAGGATAAAAATAAAATTAATGCATTGCTAGAGTACAATATCAAGTCTTAATAATTATCAGAACCCTCCCTAGGGCTGTCAGAGAGCCAAACCCCGATGCTTGCAAAGCTATACTATATATGTAATAAATAAATACAAGATAATCATGATAATCATGCAGGTCCGCGCTGTTTTGGTGACCGCAATAGCTTCTTAATTTCTATGACGTCCGCGCTATTTTCACGACCGCAAGAGCTTCTTAATCTCTATGCCGTCCGCGCTATTTTAGAAGCTCTAGCGGTCGTGAAAATAGCGCGGCCGGCAAAGGAAGCAATTTAGAGCAGTCGAATAATGAACAGGAGGACGCAACTCTGTTTGACCTATATATTCAAGCGGCGTGCTTTCAAACCGTAAATCAAGGGACTGTTTTCTTCATTTTTCTACAGTTCTCATGAACGAAACGAGCTGCAATTTTCAGGGCATGCGTATCGAGTCATAAGTAATAGATTTCCTCCATTTTTAATCCAGAAAATTAATTTATTTTTAATGGACCGGGTTTTCTGTATTTTCGCACGCAAAAGATTACGGCTCGAAAACCCGCTAAAAAATTAAAATCATGACTTAATCAAGGAGTAGACGGTTGAAATTTTTAATACGACTCCCTGATTTATCTGAGATGAATTAGAACTAAAAAATTCTACGGGGGTGATGCTGATTGTAAAATGATACGCGTTTATAATTCATAAAGAAACACACGTCAATTTTTCATAGCCGGGTAAATGGGACCGCTGTCGCACACGTCCGCGCGTTGTCTATATATATCGACACCTCTGGAATAGATTTACCACAAAAAATTTCACAATGGCTGAATCAAGAGATATGACTACCACCAGTAACACCACCGTACCACGTCGAAGAAGACGAGCGACTCGGAGTATAGAGGAGGGCGAAGATGAGAAAGTTTTGCCGTATTTAACTCGGGCCAAACAAAGAGCTATGAAGCGCGAAATTAAAGAATTCTGGATGAAGGAGTTCCGGGGCTGGCAGGCCATGTTAAGGGGAGAAGTCGGCGCCGGGATAAGCGGGATAACCAGCACCGCCGAAAATGTTCGGACCCTCCTAAATGCGGCCCGAACAACCGTGGACGAGGCGGGGTGGTTCCACTTATTGTCAAGAGTCATGAATGAAGCCAGACCAACCACTCCGCCTCCGGTGCTGGCAGTCCACCCATTTCCACCACCGGCGCCCTTTCCTCTAGAAGACCTGCCAGCCCCTGTATTTCCGGACCCCCCATCTACCACCATCATTGCCCCAGCAAACTTTTTGGACGGCACACAAATAATGCCGGATACGGACGAAGAAGATGACCGAGAGGTGATGCGCCATATATACAGAAGAGAAGAAGATGGGTACTTCAGTGTCAGCCGGGTGGAGTACAGGGAGTAGACAGGCAAACTCCCTGGCACTACGGGGAGTAGACAGGCAAACTCCCTGGTGAAGAAAACACCATATCAAATTGAACCAACTGTCCTTTTCAGGACAAAAAATTCCTTCCGAAAGAGGAAGCTTCTCTAACTTGGGCACACCAATTAAAAGCACAGATGTCCCACATTTCCCTTTCTTTTTTTTAAAAACTGCATTCACCCAAATAAACAATCCCTGCCCGATATCAAAATGTCCTTGTCAGGACAAATCTCTCTATATATATACAGGATTTATTTCTTTTTTCTCTCTATCCCCCATTAATTTAATATTACACAGTCCCAGGGATAAGGGACTTTAAAAATTTTTTAAACCCGGGTATGAAGGAAAAATTTATTTTGATAAGAGTGGGGATTTTTCCCCATTAATTTAATATTACACAGTCCGAGGGTATAACGGACTTTATAAAATTTTTAAACCCCCGGTATGAGGGGGAAAATTTATTTTGATAAGAGTGGGGAATTTATTTGAACGAACACAGGGCTGTAATCTCGTGTTTATTTTTTTGTGCGTGGTTAGAAGTTCTCTTTCGGAAAACATGGTTGGTTTTTAAAAAAACCGTTGGAATCTGTGTAAATATAGCCATTTACATCTTTGAGAGGGCCAAGCTTCTATCAGCACATACGGGACAGGTTAAAGCCAGTAATTCACACGGTACGGGTCTGTTGTCGGCTGCACAGGTGGGTATTCCGGCTCGACGATGAATGCAAATTTCGCACAATCCCTGATGGCCACAAGGACCGATCGCATATTTTGCAAACGGGTTAGAACATTCAACGCAGTGTATATACAAAGCTTTTTTTCGTTCGGTGTTGCATCCCAAGGTTGATGTTGTAATCGCCCATACATAATAGGCTGCGTCGTGGATTTTCTTTGGAGTCTTGATCGTCTCTCTTATTCGGCTTGGCCTTGTAGCTTTTCTGTTTTGCCTCTCTTGTCGACTAGTTGTGTTTTGTCTTGCGTCTAGCCTCTTCAAATCTGTTTGTCTTGCGTCTACCCTCTTCAAATCTGTTTGTCTTGCATCTACCCTCTTCAAATCTTCTTCTGTTTTTCTTGAGTCTTTTTCTTGTGTATCATCTTGTACCGTCTCGTCTTGTTTCAACAGCGTTGCTAGGATGCTGTCTATGTCGTGTATACGTGAGTTTTCATTAACATCGGGTGGAGCTGCAAGGTGGGTTAAGTTACTCGATGTTTCTGCAGGGTCTGTAGTAGTTGCAGGCTTGTTCCGGGTTGGTGATGGTGGAAATATTTGCTTCATTAGTTCAGCTATCCAGGGTTCGTTCTCTACCAAATTAATCATACCGGGGAGGCGTTGATTCTCATCATTTGGGAACAAGTCTGCTGTATCAATAGCCATGATTTCAGTCCACGGTGGTGTCTCCATGACTGGGTCCTCAAGTGTGAATAATTAAAAAAAATTCTCAGCTATTTATAGTGTAAAAGACGCGGACCGCGGCGAGAACACTCTAGCTGTAGGCTATATTTTTTTTACGACAAAATATCTGTGTTTCTTTTTCAATCTTAAACAGCTTGTCATTTTACAATAAACTATGAGTGCACCTATATTTTTATTGCAAGTTGAACTCAGGTAAATCAGTGTATAGTATTAAAAAAAATTGAACAATCTAACGCTAGACTAAGCGGTTATTTATTAATTTTTAGGGGATTTAAACCCATAAGGTTCGTGTACGGAAGTCTGAAAAACCAGGTACATGGAAAATAAATTCATTTTCCTGGCTAAAAAAATTACGTGTAACTAGGGGTTACAGTCTTATCATAGTTCCCTGAAAAATTATAAGGGATTTATCGAAAATTAATAGGTAATTTTTAATGCTTGGGCCATGGTCACACAGCTCAGTGGACCCGTGTATATTACCCTGACTCACGCCGTCCGATTTTGCACTGACTCACACCGTCCGCCATTTTGAAAACGCACCTGCTATCAACAGGCCACCATTTTGAAAATATGCAAATGAGGGCTGTGAGGTAGGTGCAATTATCCACCATTTTGAAACCGACCACCCCTAACATACAACTACAAGCCGACATTTTGAAACCACACACACACAGCCGACTATAAAAGAACGTGTGTAGTATGTTCACATTTATTGACAACTACCATGAGTTTAAGAAGACGAGCCCTCTTCACCCATCATCCTCGAGATCCAAGAAATGCGGGTACAGAAGATAGAGATATAATTAGCCGAGAAGAAGATGGCGGAATCTCCATTGTCACCAGTTTTGAAAGAGTTATTCAAGATGAAGCGGTGTTAATAAGAAGTACAGAACAACTCGCAGAACAACTCCGACGTGATGTACGAACGGAAGAGGATAGAAGAATGATGCGAAGTGAACAAGACAACAACAACAGAATGGAGGTCGTACAAGAAGAAGATAATGAGGAGGACACCCGTGATGGAGAACAAGACAGCAACTGGTTAACTAGTAGACCTCCAACCTCCACCTCACCTGCAGAAACTACGACTTCGGCTGGAGTGGAAAAGAGATGTCGACACTCAGACGAGATATTACGCCTCAACGAACAGATTATCGACATGAGGGGAGCCATGGTTGGGATGGAGACGACGATGCATGGGATGGAAGAGGAGATTGCCAGACTAAACAAATTACTACATAGTGAAAAAAAAAAATCACAATGTAGTATCTGCACGGACGAGTCAAGCTTATACGCTGTACTACCCTGTGGACATCTATGTGTGTGCAAGGATTGTTGGGTCCAACTGTCGTGTGAAGGAGCCATGTGCCGATGCCTTGAGGCCGGAGAGGAGCATCTCAAGATAAGATGCCCCATATGTAGAAAACATGTGGGGGGCGTGAAGCGAATATACCGCGCCTAAGTGTGTCGTATCACACTATCAAAGGCCCTTTTCAGGGCCAACCCATCTTTCCGAAAGAGAAAACTTCTTTCATAAGCACACCCAACTAACACCAGCTCCCCGCATTGTTTTTTCCCAAAAAAAAATTTTTTTTCAAAATTTTTTTTTTTTCAAAAAAAAAAAAAAAATCTTCGTACATAAGGTCAACAAAATTATTTTTGAGGTAGCGGGTCGAGTGAGGTATCATATTGAAGCTGACGTGAAATGCTTCACATTGATACCTCACTCGACCCCATTGGACCACTAGGGGCTGCCCTAACGCCAAAAAGGTTATTTTGCACATCGATATCAAGATCTGGTGTACGAAGATTTTTTTTATTTTGGAGGTAGTGGGTCGAGTGAGGTATCCAATTGAAGCTGACGTGAAATGCTTCACAATGATACCTGACTCGACCCGATTGGTCCACTAGGGGCGCCTCTAACCCCCCAAAAAGGGTATTTTGAAGATTGATGTTGATTGATGTTGATATCGATGTGCAAAATAACCTTTTTGGCGTTAGGGCAGCCCCTAGTGGACTAATCGGGTCGAGTCAGGTATCATTGTGAAGCATTTGACGTCAGCTTCAATTGGATACCTCACTCGACCCGCTACCTCCAAAATAAAAAAAACTTCGTACACCAGATGTTGATATCGATGTGCAAAATAGCCTTTTTTGGGGTTAGAGGCGTCCCTAATGGACCAATCGGGTCGAGTGAGGTATCAAATTGAAGGTGACGTAAAGGAGCATCTGATAGACTGGATGTGGGCTTGAATTAGGGTGATTCTGCGCATGCGCAAGAATGGAAATAGACGTTTTTGGAGCTATTTGACTATTAAAAAAAGGAAAAAAGAATGAACACTAGCATTTTTTTTAATTACTATTTTATTAACACACAATGAACGTATTCACAATTGAATTTAATACAATATATATGTAAGTATTGAATTTTTTAATACAATTAACAGTGAAAAAACTCTGAATTTTTTTGTAATACAATTATACACTCTCCAGATCAATAAAATGTTTTCCTTGTTCTCAAAAGTTCGTCAACAAGACTTGTTTGAATTCATCATCATCTTTCCGTCCTTGGTGGGTATAGATGTACGTCACAACCTCTTCACGTGGGATTTTGGAAGGACAAGCCGCTACCACTGCCAGGGTAATTTCCATCTCGGTCACAGCCTGTAGTGCTTCAGTGAGGTCCGCGTATGAGGCCACCAGAGTGTTCAGGTGAGGTCTGATGAGCTGCAGGACTGTGTCAATGTACTTCTCAGCTATATAGGTCGACACCTGGTAGGCCAGAGTTTGCCTAATTGTACTGGCAAGACTCTGCAACTCCCGCCACGCCGTTAATTTCAATGTGACACCTTGAGGACAAGCCACTAGCTCTTGCGTATCTAAGCGTTTTCGCCATTTTCGAATATGCACGAGGAGCTGGTCATTGAAATAAGCACAACTCACATAGATGTCGTCACCCACATGAAATTTCGCTTCGTCATTTCCCTGGTCACGAATAACCGCATCGATGGCGTAATCAAGGGCCTCCAGTTTTTGCCAGGTGTCCAAGTTCAGGGCAATATGCTTACCAGGTCTGTCGTTAAAGCCCGCTGAATTAAAATGCACTTCTTCGTCTTTGACATTCACCGTCAAATAAGGTGAAAGCTCCCAAATGTCCTTGTGGGCTGTCTGGTGAGACCACTTGCTGGGGTACTACTACTGGCGCCTCAATCACTGGTATTACTAACGGTGTTAGACGGGGACGTTTGGGGCGTCCAACACGTTTAGCAGATGTAGTACTCTCTGGGGTAGTGTGCGTACGTTTGCTGGCTGTACGCTCTGGAGTAGTGTCCATCACTAAGATATCTTCATCTTGTATAACGTCGTCGTGGGCTTCAAGTAGATGTGCTAGTTCGGCATTTCCCGTGATCTTCAACCCCGCCAGGAAGGCTAGAAATCCATAGTAGGTAAATTGCCGCACCTCATGGATGAGGGCTGTGTTTTGGGCTGAAGGGGTTTTCTCCGCCATGATTTCTTCGACACTCTGTTCCAGGAGTATGTTTTCCTCCGCCATAAGGAAATCACATAATTCATCCACATGCTTCATCTCATCAATCATACGAAGACGGTACTTGTCAAGCCTCGCTAAAAATAATGATGATGACGTCATGACTATGCAGGCTGGTGAAAAACTATTACGGAGTAATAGTCTAGTGAATTGGCACTGGTAAAATCGAAAAAAGTAAATGGGTGTCTACAGCTGATACAAGTAGGCAAACTGGCTGGATGGCTGGCTGAATGACTGGCTGGCTGGGTGGCTAGAGGTGAAGCAAGCAGGCAGGCTGACAGAGAGACAGGCAGGCTGGTCAGGTCAAGTAAGTCCCAGTGGTACGCAGAGTAATGCATTGAATACTGACCTTTCCCTAAAAATGGACTCCTTTTATAGCCAATTGAACCTCATTTGCATATTTTCAAAAATAGTGGACAAGCACAGGCCACCATTTTGATACACACCACCCACAACACACACAAACAAGCCGCCATTTTGAAAACGACCACCCCTAACACACACAAACAAGCCACCATTTTGAAAACGACCCAAAGACCTCATTTGCATATTTTCAGGGACAACAAGGCCGACATTTTGAAACCGACCACCCCTAACATACAAAAACAAGCCGCCATTTTGAAAGCCACCCTTTGGGGAAAAACCCAATGATCTCATTTGCATATTTTCAGGGATACAACAGGCCGCCATCTTGAAACCGACCACCCCTAACCTACAAAAACAAGCCACCATCTTGAAAATATGCAAATGAGGAGTGAAACAAGTGCAATTGTCCACCATTTTGAAACCGACCACCCCTCACCTACAAAAACAAGTCGCCATCTTGAAACCGACCACCCCTAACCTACAAAAACAAGCCGCCATCTTGAAAATATGCAAATGAAGTAAGTGCAATTGGCCACCATCTTGAAACCGACCACCCCTCACCTACAAAAACAAGCCGCCATCTTGAAACCGACCACCCCTAACCTAGAAAAACATGCCGCCATCTTGAAAATATGCAAATGAGGTAAGTGCAATTGTCCACCATTTTGAAACCGACCACCCCTCACATACAAAAACAAGCCACCATCTTGAAACAGACCACCCCTAACATACAAAAACATGCCGCCATCTTGAAACAGACCACCCCTAACATACAAAAACATGCCGCCATCTTGAAAACATAATCAACTCATTTGCATAAACTCATTTGCATCAACTCACGCATGCGCACACACCTCATTCCATCCCAAATATAAATTCTGCGCATGCGCAGTGAAGAGATAAAGGGAATTAAGACTCTTTCTATACTACTCACAGCTTATTTTATAATTGGTTGAGAAATGATATGAAACATATGTAAATTATTTCGAATAAATGATTAAGGCTTGGAAAAACCATTTATAATTATAAAATTTCAAGCTACTGATGAACACGGCTCTCTTTGAGAATGGAAATTGACGTAGTTCAGGGACCGCCCCAACTCCCTTCCCCATTTCGATACGATACGATACGATACGATATTTTTATTGCAATCAAAGTAGAAGTACAATGACTAAGGGGAAACGGCTCCCTAGGACATATAATACAAACGTTCGAAATTAAATAAATACATATTAACATTCAATCTAGGTAAACCAAGATGGTAAATTATGATTTTTCCGTGATATTATATCTGAGTTTACTGAGATTGATTAACAGTGTAATCAAATCAACCCTAAAAATTTATAAACTTTCCCACACTATCCGTGCGTTAAATAACCATTGAGCACGCCTATGAAAACATTAGTTCTATTCTATTGTACTACTCAAATTGATTATCAACAAAGATTATAATGAAAGGTTGAAAACATACGTTAAATTTTGACAACCTTTGCCCCCTTTGTTGAAAAAAACCCTCATCCACTGATGTTGGCACGATGCTTCCGTCTCGGTTGGCAACGTGCCAATGTCAGTGGACGAGTTTATGTGGTCTCTCAAATGGAGAGTTATTCTGTCAGTTAAGCCAGGCTCTGTGGAACATACTTGGATTTAGGTCTATTTTTGTCGCTTTGTTAATCAATTCCACGATGGAAACAGCAGTTAAACTTGAGAAGGAAGTTCCGTCTTGTAATTTATTTGTGTGTTTAGTCGATTGTATGAAGCAGACGACCCTTTCCTCTCCCGCCTTGTAAAATAGAATCTCCCAATGAACACCTGCACTTGACACATATTTCACAGAACCGTGCTAAAATACACAATAATTGCACGGTTACCGAGTAGTTATAGACACAAGTGTTATAGAATATGTTTCACTGACTCACCAGCGGCTTCCGTATATCGATGACATTATAAGATCATTACTCCTACTTTCTGTCCCGAAACATATATCTGGCATGTCTTGTCTGATTTATCGGGAAATAAAAGTAGCTGTACTCTGAAACTTGTATGTCAGGTCAAACGTGCATTGACCTTTTTTCCAAAAATGATCACACAAGATCAAGTAGAACTTGTCGTAAGTTAAGATCCCTTTTTGAGATGAGAAATTTTCAATAACGTTCGCCATGTTGTTTTCGAGTGACGTTGGACAAGTCCAAACACAAGATTCAAGATTCAAATTTTATTGTACAGACACCGGCAATGCAGCAGAGTACAAAAATTAAATGAAGATGACCACATGTGACATTTAACAGTTGAACAGCAATCCCTAAAAATTGAGTTATGAATGTATGGTCTGGATTTCCCGGAATCATTTTGAGAGTGTATGAACTGACATTTGATTTCGTGAAAACTGTGGCAATATATCTAAAAGATAATAATCACCAATTGAGTTAGCTAAGATTCATAGCGTCTCCCTTCCCTCAACGCTATGCCGACGACAAATACATTTCCCTGTTGGTAACTCGAACCTCTCCATGGCACACTTATTATTACCTTTGCGCCCTATTGGACCTTCATTAACTTGAGGAAATGGACCGCCATGAATAAAAATACTGAAATGGCAAACTAAATGGCCCTTCGTCGGTCATATATTAATGACAGACGTTAAAATTATCCCTATGGAGCCTCAAAATCACCTGAAATCGAGGGTCAAGAAGATGGACATTTCCGTCATAAGAGACCCCGTGTATACAGGGGATGATGATCACAACATCGATTATGGTATTTTTATTCATGGCGGCCCATGGAGATGTTCGAGTTACCAACAGGGAAATGTATTTGTCGTCGGCATAGCGTTGAGGGAAGGGAGACGCTATGAATCTTAGCTACAATTGAGTTCGTGTCGCGAATAACAAGTTAACTCGGTTGCCTACTCCAAAAACGCATTTAATATGCGAAAAATATATTGTATTATTCTTTGGAAAATACAGATGGTGACAGGATAATTTGTTTCTCAGTCTGTATTCACAATTAAATACCGGTATTGCGAATTTAATTGTGTAGGCAGTAACATTTGCGATATCGTACCGTAATTATCGATTCGAGACTATGGTGATAACCCCAACGCCAATTTTGCACGCCGACAAGGAGCTCATGAAAAGTCTAAATACAAAGACGCTTCAGTCTACATAAACGCATCTGTCTATTTTGTAAATCTAATATGTTCAAACCTGGTATAGTTCCATGGTTCATGAAACCCCATAAATACAAACTTGAAGTGGTCATCTATTGAGAAGACATCGAGGCCGCAGCGCCCCTCAGTCACGGGCATGTACAGTCTTCTTCCCGCTTGAAATACGTCTTGATTTCACAAGCGGTAGGCCGGTGTCGACATGTTTATTTATACGGACATAGACGGAAATATCCTCTTCCATGGCAGGGTGCTCTGAGATGCGCTGCATTTACCCCTGGAGAGGCGCGAAGCAGAACGTCAGGAGCTTCAGACGGAAAATGATGGGCGGCGTCATTTGCCGTTCCGACCTCGAGGCATACTGATGTCACTGTATCCCTTTATGACGTCACGTAGCGACACAAGTCAACACCACAGAGCTGCTGAAAGTCTTGAGTATATTGAAGAAAAGTATTTATCCGCAGGTTTACTCCATCGATAAGAATTCTGAAGGTGAGCAAACGTGTGCTGTATGTTATTTGTTCTTTTTTATAAAAAGCCTGTTCTTTGGACAAACAATATACACGGGTGACAATCGATAGTGCACCTCTAGGGATAGGCCTACGCGCTCGCTCTTGGAGGTTTAGAAGGGTTATCTCAGAGTGAAAATGGAAGGTTCCGCTCTAAATTCTTTTTCTGTGGCGTACATATCTTTATTTTCCTTTCTTTTCTTCATCGCACGGAACAACCCAATAACCATAGAACACTTAACGATGCCAATCCAAAGCGTGCGATTGTTAGTACTGGAAATGGTGCAGAAAAAGATGCTGCTCTGTTGTACATCGATTTCTGATATCATGTATATCCGTTTAATTGTAATTTGCTGTATGTTTACCCCTCTATAGATGCACCTTAGATATGTCAGGTAGTCTAGTCGGCTAAAATAAATACAGTTCACCCGTTCTTAGCTCAATTTTTTCGAACTTTCACCTAAAACACGCGTGTACCGGTTGTTTTCTTAAATAACGAAACTATAGTTTATATGAATATGATTCTTATGTGGATATATCCACCAACACCCTTAATGTTCCGTGAAAGTCAGTTTATTATAAAATAATAGTTTGAGACTTTATCCAGGAATCACAAAGCACGGTCAGGTAGACAGATGACTCCGAGTGGAGCCTTTTATACCTCCAAGAACGAGCAGGTTAATTGTCTGGGAAAGATCAAACTTTCGTACAATGAATTCCGAGATCGGAAAGCCAAACAAGTACAGTTAGCTTGTACGTTCTCGAATTCGCCGTGAAGCGCGTTACTCTCCCTTGAAATACTAATAGTTTTACCATTTCTGTGTTTCTTCTATTGTCACTGGTGAAGGAAGATTCTTCTATCGTTCATCAGCGGCATTAGAGGCCTAAGTCCGAAAAAAACAGCAAAATAGAAAAGAATCCACCTCACGGCACATTTTCCTAGAGTCTCTGACCAGAACCAAAGACCTAACGGATATCGATACTATAGTAAAGTATAGTATTTGAAGCCACTTATAGTTCCTTCCATACCATTATATGAGCAAGTTTCATTGTATTGAAGGTGAGCCTAAATTTGAAATGAGATATCGCCAAAGCCTGTTAACTTAAATGTCTGCAGCATATTTTATTTATACAGTAATATCAAAAATAGCTCGAGGGACACTTATCATTAAAGGTATAGTTCGGAAAACAATTTAGCTTATTCTGTGGCTTCTTTTATTAAGTATTGATCTTATATTTTCCCTTTCTTCTGATGCTTGTAAGTGAAGAAACACAGTCCACTTGATATGGTTAAAGTTATGTTAATTTGACCTTTTAGTTTTGCCCATTTTTGTTGCAACTCGATACTCGAGAATGGTAGCCTATACGGTATATTTTTTTGAAAGAAGTTCAAATTCCGGCAATAACATTTGAATACTTATTCTCACCTTTGAATCGAAACCATGAATTTATAGGAATTTAATTGAAACAACTTTAGATGATCTTTAAAAAATAGTAACACCACCGCTTCTTACTCAAAGAACCATAACCTTAAAACGTGGTGGAAATTAAAAAAGGCGAGAGAGCTTCTCTAGCCTGAAATATGGGAAATACCTACGCTATATAAGGTGAATAGCGCGGGTGATATTGGAAAGATAGATTGTAAAACTCGAAAAGAAAAAGGCGAAAGAGTTTCTGGTGTGAGATAGACATTCAACAGTGAAGCCCGTATAATTATGATGGTCGAGGCCCTTTCATATAACAGTGTTAATGTACTGTCTGTTGGGATTTTCTTACTCGCGTAATCATGCAAACAATTTGACTCCTAAGTAATCTCATTCGAGGAAAGGTTTAATTGTGTGTTGCGAAAATATGTGATAAAAACACCTATTATCTTTAAGAGAACTGGACACCTTAAGATTTTGTTTATATTTATGTAGATAACCACATGGTCACTGACATTATATTTGTCCTTACAGTGAACAGAAGTCGCAAAGATGAGCGACGAACCCGAAAACTGGGAACAAATCCCGAATGACACAGTTTCTGAACTACCGTCATCAGGGCTCTCAGAAGACATATCTAGCTGGACAGATGGCAGTCTATCGTTTGACACACACACTGGATCATCCGTGAATCTCGGTGCTGAAACCGACAATTCACTAGCATCATCGACGGTAATAGCCCTATCATTGGATCTTGGAGAGGATCCGTTCCGTTGTTCACCACGAAATCTATTGCCAAATCCACTCCTCGAGCACGTGACTCTCTCTGATTCAACCGCAGGCCCAGGTCCGGACAATGAGGTACCGGTATATGAATCAACCGAGCCCGAGTTTGACTCCTTGTCTGACTCCTCCAGTGAGTCTCTTCAAAATCTTTCAAGAGATTCATCAGGACGGATAGTAGTTGACTTGAGAAATGACCCAGCATCTACGACTGCTATTACAGGTAAGTTGTGCCACTTGAGATGCTATATGGGTAGGCTCCTACTTCTCATGTAGATCTGCACATATGAGAACCTTCCAATGCTGTATAAGACTTCAAGCGAATTTGGCTTCAAATTGAAACAACTGATTTAAATATACCTCAATGAGTGTTTCCCATATCTATCTGAATTGCCTGAAGAGTCGTCATTTAATATTTTGTCGTATGAGTCATGAGGTCGGTTCCACCATTCTCCTGTTATTTCACCTATTTCTCTTTTTATAGGATTACGAGAGAGAAAGTTGTACGATCTAGCCAAGGTGAAATTACAGTCTTGTTTGAAGAAAGCCGCCAGTGATGACACCAACAAAAGACATAGGGTGAATTTCGCGTCCCTAAATCGGGTCAAGTTTTATGATCCGTCCCCGTATCTCACCAGTACGAAAAGCTGCTTGGGAGAGGCTCTGGTCAAAATGAAAGTCACGTGTGGAGGGGAAAAGGTAAAATTATGGCTCCATACAAGAGGATATACTGCTGAGGGATATACTGCTGAGGGATATACTGCTGAGGAATACACTGCTGTGGACCATCCTGCCGAGGGAATATGGAATGATGACGTGGACTTCGAAGCTTGGCCAGGTTTATCCGTGTCCATGAGAAACTTCGAAGAGATCCCGTGGAATCTTGCAGACGTTGAGCTTCCATCGAAGGGTCGTCTGACATTATCTGACGAAGATATCCGGCTGCTTTCATTCAATGATCTCAGTTTACATATGAATGACCAGCCGACACTGTCCGAACAAGGTTTTCGTCGGACGCCATATAATGTCTTCCGATATTCAGGCCCACCACAGAGTTACTCAGGGTCACAAAGCAGTATCGGATTGGATGCTGAGATTACAGACCGCCCTACCTTATCTGAGCGAGGCTTGACCAGGATGTCATTCAACCCCATTTCCATGGAAGACAGCTCATATATAGACTCCGATGAACCCGTGGAATCGACATCCCGTAATCCTGTCGGCGATACAAAACCACCAAGCTTACAGGATCTCAAAGAGGACAACCTTGCCACTAATAGCCCCGTTCCAAAATGGCATCAATGGTTCTTGGATGGTACATCAAGTCGAAGCCAAAGCAGAACAGATCCAGCTGTGTTACATATTAGTTCTCAAACCACGACAATGACAGAGAGCTTGAATCCCAGCGCCCAGTTGAGCTTACAGACGGATGAAAATAGTAAGCCATTGTTATTCAGATTACATTGAGATAATAATGAACTGAATGAAAACAAAATCGTGTTTTAAAACATTGACACTCTTGGCTGGACTTGTACTATATCATTTCATTGAAGATATCATATTGTTGTGTTTGTATTCTTATTCCTACTGAATAATTTGACATAAACGCATTTTATAATTCCATGGTATATATGATGGAGAATAAATCTCCTTGGAGGAGTGGTCCAAACATTTTTTTGTATTTTCAACAGATACATCCGAAGTTGCCACTAATAACCCCGTTCCAAAATGGCATCAATGGTACTTGGATGGGACATCAAGTCGAAGCCAAAGCAGAACAGATCCATCTGTGTTACATATTAGTTCTCAAACCAAGGCAATGCCAGAGAGCTTGAATCCCAGCACCCAGTTGAGCTTACAGACGGATGAAAATAGTAAGCCATTGTTATTCAGATTACATTGAGATAATAATGAACTGAATGAAAACAAAATCGTGTTTTAAAACATTGACACTCTTGGCTGAACTTGTTGTACTATATCATTTGATTGAAGATATCATATTGTTGTGTTTGTATTCTTATTCCTACTGAATAATTGGACATAAAAGCATTTTATAATTCCGTGGTAAATATGATGGGGAATAGATCTCCTTGGAGGAGTGGTCCAAACATTTTTTTCCTATTTTCAACAGATACATCCGAAGTTGCCACTAATAACCCCGTTCCAAAATGGCATCAATGGTTCTTGGATGGGACATCAAGTCGAAGCCAAAGCAGAACAGATCCATCTGTGTTACGTATTAGTTCTCAAACCACGGCAATGCCAGAGAGCTTGAATCCCAGCGCCCAGTTGAGCTTACAGACGGATGAAAATAGTAAGCCATTGTTATTCAGATTACATTGAGATAATAATGAACTGAATGAAAACAAAATCGTGTTTCAAAACATTGGCACTCTTGGCTGGACTTACTGTACTATATCATTTGATTGAAGATATCATATTGTTATGTTAGTATTTTTATTTCTACTAAATAATTTGACATAAAAACATTTTATAATTCCGTGGTAAATATGATGGAGAATAAATCTCCTTGGAGTGGTCCAAACATTTTTGTTTTCTATTTTCAACAGATACATCCGAAGTATGGACCAAGACGTTCGGCAAGGGTGTGACAACACATTTGGGTGAGATAGCAGACGACAGTTGTGCTCATGTCTCCACACAGACGACACGGAGAGACGGAAAGGTCCGGAGACTGTTCAGCTCCATTGGAAAGAGAGTTAGACGACTTGGGCGACGTCTGCTTCCATGTGTCTCCTCCCAGACGACTGACTAAAAAACAACTCCAAATGCATGGTAATGGGACAGGGTGGGGTGGGTGTGTTTCACATGGGGAATGAGTATGTCTACCAGCGAGTTACCAAATCAAAATCAGGCAAATGCATTTGGAAGAAGGTGATTGTCAAGCAGAGGCAAAGGTAACAACAATGTGTTTCTATAAGAGAGCCCGTGCTTACAAGTTCGACACTCATCACTGCTGATGAAGCAAGGCTAAAGGATACATGGGTTATCATGAAGGAAGCACGAGAGGAGGTTGGTTCGAATATACAGGTTGACATTACCGGTACCAGATAATGTAATACATACAGGGTGTTTGAAGCAAATGCAGGTTGGTTGAAAGCTGACGAGAAATGCTAGGACTGGTCCAGGAGCCGACTCGGTACATGCACATACCAGATCATTTAGCATACAGCTGACAATAATCGTCAATCGCTCCAATGATTCAACCTCCACGTCACCCCAAACAAAAGCCAATTTTCAAACCTAGCCTGTAGATCTCTAAACTGATGATCCGAAGAGTCTTATAATAGGCATTGGTATCTAATGTCTCAAATGGTTTACTGTATAATGATATAACATATATTTCTATCGCATACAAAGTAATACATACAACAATCTATGATACTATTAAGTGTCAGCTACGCTAGTAGTGGACGAATGCGCGTCTGGGTGCAGGGTGTAGGTACACATTGCGCAGGAAGTTACAGGTAGGAGGAGGTGCGGGTAAGAGACAGAAGAGATGTGAATTTGACCAATCAAATAACGGCATATTTGACTACATGATCACAATTTGTAACACTCGTCTTTCAATTCAGTTTTCTCCCTGAAGGTGAAAATGTGCTGCAATTATTAATACGTCTAAACCGCAAAGTGCGAGGATTTGCCAGACTCAAATTCCTTGTCAGGTTTGCAGATCATTCGTCTGACATTGACTGGCTGGGAGAAATTAAAACCTTTATACCAAATATCGATTTCATGATAACCTATATCAAAATCATGAGGGGAAGGGGCGGGGGGTGGGGTGTATGCCAGAAAACACTCTGATACCGCCCCACACTCTGATACCGTCCCACCCATAAGAATGTATCCAAAATTCACTTGTAATCGTGGCAATAACCCACATACTTGAGAAATAGATTGAATTATCGAGTTGTTCCCGACTGGACTCGGTAGCCCAGTCGGTAGAACATTAGGACTGTATCCCCTAAGTCGTGAGTTCGATTCTCACCGAGCCAGTATTTTCTGACAGGGTGTTTCACAATGTAGGAATATAATTATATTATATTATATCTCGTGGCAATAAGCCGCATACTTGAGAAATGGATTGAATAAGCGAGTTGTTCCCGACTGGACTCAGTAGCTCAGTCGGTAAAACATTGGGACGGTAGTCGTGAGTTCGATTCTCACCGAGCCAGTATTTTCTGACCAGATGTTTCATAATGTAAGCATATAATTATATTATATTTTATCCCTGTAGATGACTGTAATTGTTAGTCGAAACATTGTATCTCCGAGTATATCCAAAATTGACTTGTTATCGTGGCAATAAGCCACGTACTTACTGGACAAATGGATTGAATTAGCGAGCTGTTCCCGACTGAACTCGGTAGCTCAGTCGGTAGAGCAGTGAGAAGATATCCCCTTAAGTCGTGTGTTCGATTCTCACCCGAGTCAGTATTTTCTGGCAGGGTGTTTCAATTGTAGGAATAACAATTATTAGTCGAAACATTGTATCTTCGAATGTATCAAAAATTTTCCTGTTATCGTGCCAATAAGCCGCGTACTTACTGGTCAAATGGATTGAATTAGCGAGCTGTTCCCGACTGGACACGGTAGCTCAGTCGGTTGAGCAGTGAGACGGTATCCCTTAAGTCGTGCGTTCGATTCTTACCCGAGTCAGTACTTTCTGGCAGGGTGTTTCACAATGTAAGAATATAATAATATTAGAATTTATCCCTGAAAACGGCTATAATTATTAGTCGAAACATTGTGTCTCGAATATATCCAAAATTGACTTGTTATCGTGGCAGTGCGCCGGGTAGTTGTGAAATGGATTGAATTAGCGAGCTGTTCCCGACAAGACTGGGTAGCTCAGTCGGTAGAGCAGTGGGACGGTTTCCCCTAAGTCGTGAGTTCGATTCTAACCGATCCAGTATTTTCTGGCAGGGGTATCACAATGTAGGATTATGATTATATTATAATTTATCCTTAAAGAGGCATGGCTCCAATTATTAGTCAAAACATTTCATTTTTTCCAATTTTCTTTTTCCGTTTTTTTCCTCAATTCATTAAACGTCATATAGGCATTCTTGATAAATAGTAGATATGAAATAGAGACTCGTTTTATAATTTATTCCTGAAGAAGGCTGCAATTATTAGTCGAAACATTGTGTCTTCGAATATATCCAAAATTTACTTGTTATCGTGGCAGTGGGCCGGGTAGTTGTGAAATGGATTGAATTAGCGAGCTGTTCCCGACAAGACTGGGTAGCTCAGTCGGTAGAGCAGTGGGACGGTTTCCCCTAAGTCGTGAGTTCGATTCTAACCGATCCAGTATTTTCTGGCAGGGGTATCACAATGTAGGATTATGATTATATTATAATTTATCCTTAAAGAGGCATGGCTCCAATTATTAGTCAAAACATTTCATTTTTTCCAATTTTCTTTTTCCGTTTTTTTCCTCAATTCATTAAACGTCATATAGGCATTCTTGATAAATAGTAGATATGAAATAGAGACTCGTTTTATAATTTATTCCTGAAGAAGGCTGCAATTATTAGTCGAAACATTGTGTCTTCGAATATATCCAAAATTCACTTCTAATGGTGGCAGTGCGCCGCGTACTTGTGAAATGGATTGAATTGACGAGCTATTCTCGACTGGACTCGGTTTAGCTCAGTCGGTAGAGCAGTAGGACGGTATCCCATAAGGCGTGAGGTCGATCCTTACCGGGGCCAGTGTTTTCTGGCAGGGTGTTTCACAATGTAGGATTATGATTATATTATAATTTATCCTTAAAGAGGCATGGCTCCAATTATTAGTTAAAACATTTCATTTTTTCCAATTTTCTTTTTCCGTTTTTTTCCCCAATTCATTAAACGTCATATAGGCATTCTTGATAAATAGTAGATATGAAATAGAGACTCGTTTTATAATTTATTCCTGAAGAAGGCTGCAATTATTAGTCGAAACATTGTGTCTTCGAATATTTCCAAAATTCACTTCTAATGGTGGCAGTGCGCCGCGTACTTGTGAAATGGATTGAATTGACGAGCTATTCTCGACTGGACTCGGTTTAGCTCAGTCGGTAGAGCAGTAGGACGGTATCCCATAAGGCGTGAGGTCGATCCTTACCGGGGCCAGTATTTTCTGGCAGGGTGTTTCACAATGTAGGAATATAATTTATCCTTCAGGATGGCTGCAATTATTAGTCAAAACATTTCATTTTTTCCAATTTTCTTTTTCCCGTTTTGTTGTTCAATTCAATAAACGTCATGCAGGCATTCTTGATAAAAAGTAGATATGAAATACAGACTCGTCCAGTCTAGGTATTGCTACGAGAGAGGGTGTTCTACATCCTTCAGGTATTCGATCCCGCAATAAAATAATCTTCTTCCTGGTAAGGTTTGGCAAGGTTTTTTTCAATATCCGGTATATCTCTCCAATTTCTCCCACATGTTTCAGCCAATAGATATGGGTATATCTGGATCAATGGGATAGTTTCGGTCATACTCGCACAAATGTCACTATCCGATTTGAAAGTCTCTCCGGCCATAGCAGACATGGTAGCTGAGGTAGATAGATATCAGATAGTAGTAGACATGGTAGCTGAGGTAGATAGATATCAGATAGTAATAGACATGGTAGCTGAGGTAGATAGATACCAAATAGTAGTAGACATGGTAGCTGAGGTAGATAGATATCAGATAGTAACAGACATGGTAACTAAGGTAGATATCAGATAGTAATAGACATTGTAGCTGAGGCAGATAGATATCAGATAGTAGCAGACATGGTAACTGAGGAAGATAGATATCAGATAGTAATAGACATTGTAGCTGAGGCAGATAGATATCAGATAGTAGCAGACATGGTAACTGAGGTAGATAGATATCAGATAGTAATAGACATGGTAGCTGAGGTAAATAAATATCAGATAGTAGTAGACATGGTAGCTGAGGCAGATAGATATCAGATAATAGTTGACATGGTTGCTGAGGTAGATAGATACCAGATAGTAATAGACATGGTAGCTGAGGTAGATAGATATCAGATAGTAATAGACATGGCAACTGAAGTAGATAGATATCAGATAATAGTGGACATGGTAGCTGAGGTAGATAGATATCAGATAGTAATAGACATGGTAGCTGAGGTAGATAGATATCAGATAGTAGCAGACATGGTAACTGAGGTAGATAGATATCAGATAGTAATAGACATGGTAGCTGAGGTAGATAGATGTCAGATAGTAGTAGACATGGTAGCTGAGGTAGATAGATATCAGATAGTAATAGACATGGTAGCTGAGGTAGATAGATATCAGATAGTAGTAGACATGGTAGCTGAGGTAGATAGATGTCAGATAGTAGTAGACATGGTAGCTGAGGTAGATAGATATCAGATAGTAATAGACATGGTAGCTGAGGTAGATAGATATCAGATAGTAGTAGACATGGTAGCTGAGGTAGATAGATACCAAATAGTAGTAGACATGGTAGCTGAGGTAGATAGATATCAGATAGTAATAGACATGGTAGCTGAGGTAGGTAGATATCAGATAGTAGTAGACATGGTAGCTGAGGTAGATAGATATCAGATAGTAATAGACATGGTAACTGAGGTAGATAGATACCAAATAGTAGTAGACATGGTAGCTGAGGTAGATAGATATCAGATAGTAATAGACATGGTAGCTGAGGTAGATAGATATCAGATAGTAATAGTAATGGTAGCTGAGGTAGATAGATATCAGATAGTAGCAGACATGGTAACTGAGGTAGATAGATATCAGATAGTAATAGACATGGTAGCTGAGGTGGAGAGATGTCAGATAGTAATAGACATGGTAGCTGAGGTAGATAGATGTCAGATAGTAGTAGACATGGTAGCTGAGGTAGATAGATATCAGATAGTAATAGACAAGGTAGCTGAGGTAGATAGATATCAGATAGTAATAGACATGGTAGCTGAGGTAGATAGATATCAGATAGTAATAGACATGGTAGCTGAGGTAGATAGATATCAGATAGTAATAGACATGGTAGCTGAGGTAGAGAGATGTCAGATAGTAATAGACATGGTAGCTGAGGTAGATAGATGTCAGATAGTAGTAGACATGGTAGCTGAGGTAGATAGATATCAGATAGTAATAGACAAGGTAGCTGAGGTAGATAGATATCAGATAGTAATAGACATGGTAGCTGAGGTAGATAGATATCAGATAGTAATAGACATGGTAGCTGAGGTAGATAGATATCAGATAGTAATAGACATTGTAGCTGAGGCAGATAGCCATCAGATAGTAAAAGAGAGGGTAGCTGAAGTAGATAGATATCAGATAGTAATAGACATGGTAGCTGAGGTAAAAAGATACCAGATAGTTGTGGACATAGTAGCTGAGGTAGATAGATGTCAGATAGTAGTAGACATGGTAGCTGAGGTAGATAGATATCAGATAGTAATAGACAAGGTAGCTGAGGTAGATAGATATCAGATAGTAATAGACATGGTAACTAAGGTAGATATCAGATAGTAATAGACATTGTAGCTGAGGCAGATAGATATCAGATAGTAGCAGACATGGTAACTGAGGAAGATAGATATCAGATAGTAATAGACATTGTAGCTGAGGCAGATAGATATCAGATAGTAGCAGACATGGTAACTGAGGTAGATAGATATCAGATAGTAATAGACATGGTAACTGAGGAAGATAGATATCAGATAGTAATAGACATTGTAGCTGAGGCAGATAGATATCAGATAGTAGCAGACATGGTAACTGAGGTAGATAGATATCAGATAGTAATAGACATGGTAGCTGAGGTAGATAGATATCAGATAGTAGTAGTGGACATGGTAGCTGAGGTAGATAGATATCAGATAGTAATAGACATGGCAACTGAAGTAGATAGATATCAGATAATAGTGGACATGGTAGCTGAGGTAGATAGATATTAGATAATAGTTGACATGGTTGCTGAGGTAGATAGATATCAGATAGTAATAGACATTGTAGCTGAGGTAGATAGATATCAGATAGTAATAGACATGGCAACTGAAGTAGATAGATATCAGATAATAGTGGACATGGTAGCTGAGGTAGATAGATATCAGATAGTAATAAACATGGTAGCTGAGGTAAATAGATATCAGATAGTTGTGGACATGGTAGATGAGGTAGATAGATATCAGATAGTTGTGGACATGGTAGCAGAGGTAGACAGATATCAGATAGTAGTTGACATGGTAGCTGAAGTAGGTAGATATCAGATAGTAATATACATGGTAGCTGAGGTAGATAGATATCAGATAGTAATATACATGGTAGCTGAGGTAGATGGATATCAGATAGTAATAGACATGGTAGCTGACGTAGATAGATATCAGATAGTAATAGACATGGCAACTGAAGTAGATAAATATCAGATAATAGTGGACATGGTAGCTGAGGTAGATAGATATCAGATAGTAATAGACATGGTAGCTGAGGTAAATAGATATCAGATAGTTGTGGACATGGTAGCTCAGGTAGATAGATATTAGATAGTTGTGGACATGGTAGCTGAGGTAGATAGATATCAGATAGTAATAGACATGGTAGCTGAAGTAGGTAGATATCAGATAGTAATAGACATGGTAACTGAGGTAGATAGATATCAGATAGTAATAGACATGGAGCTGAGGTAGATAGATATCAGATAGTAATAGGCAGGGTAGCTGAGGTAGATAGATATCAGATAGTAGTAGACTTGGTAGCTGAGGTAGATATCAGATAGTAATAGACATGGTAGCTGAGGTAGATAGATATCAGATAGAAGTTGACATGGTAGCTGAAGTACATAGTATCAGATAGATATCAGATAGTAATAGACATGGTAGCTGAGGTAGGTATAGATATCATGGTAGCTGAGGTAGATAGATATCAGATAGTAGTTGACATGGTAGCTGAGGTAGATAGATATCAGATAGTAGTAGCTGAGGTAGATAGATATCAGATAGTAGTAGTAGGTAGCATAGATAGTAGCATGGTAGCTGAGGTAGATAGATATCAGATAGTAGTTGACATGGTAGCTGAGGTAGATAGATATCAGATAGTAGTAGCTGAGGTAGACATAGTAGGTAGATAGATAGCAGATAGTAATAGACATGGTAGCTGAGGTAGATAGATAGTAATAGACAGATAGTAGTAGATATCAGACATGGTAGCTGAGGTAGATAGATATCAGATAGTAATAGACATGGTAGCTGAGGTAGATAGATATCAGATAGTAATAGACATGGTAGCTGAGGTAGCTAGATATCAGATAGTAATAGACATGGTAGCTAAGGTAGATAGATATCAGATAGTAATAGACATGGTAGCTGAGGTAGATATATCAGACAGTAATAGACATGCTAGCTGAGGTGGATAGGTATCAGATAGTATGAGATATGTTAGCTGAGATCGATAGATACCAGATAGTATAAGTCCATCACTATTTCGATGTTTGATGAACATGGAATAAATAGTTGGTATAAAAATTTTCAAGTTCTCTCATTCAGTCAACGTTAAACGAACGATCTAAATTCATGACAAGGGGTCCAAATCTGGCACATTCACAATCTTCACAACTTCCATGTATTTATAACCGTCGCAAGTTTCCACATCTATCACTATTCCGTTTTCCAAATGGCGCATCTTTTTGTAAAACTAAAATTAAAACTGTTTTAATAAAAAAAACTTCCTATAATATATCCTTTTAACCTTGCATCACACCCTTCCATTTCTTACTTCAATATACGATGGTAATGTTTTCGTTTCAGTTAACCTGGTTAGAAATCGATATCATTTTACACCAACATTATCCATCAAGCACTACTACACACAAGATTATCCATCAAGTACTACTACACACCAACATTATCCATCAAGCACTACTACACACCAACATTATCCATCAAGTACTACTACACACCAACATTATCCATCAAGCACTACTACACACCAACATTATCCATCCAGCACCACTACACACTAACATTATCCAGCAAGCACTACTATACACCAACATTATCCATCAAGTACTACTACACACCAATAGTATCCATCAAGTACTACTACACACTAACATTATCCATCAAACACTACTACACACCAACATTATCCATCAAGTACTACTACACACCAACATTATCCATCAAGCACTACTACACACCAACATTATCCATCAAGCACTACTACACACTAAAATTATCCATCAAGCACTACTACACACCAACATTTTCTATCAAGTACTACTACACGCCAACATTATCCATCAATCACTACTACACACCAACATTATCCATCAAGCACTACTACACACTAACATTATCCATCAAGCACTACTACACACCAACATTATCCATCAATCACTACTACACACCAACATTATCCATCAAGCACTACTACACACCAACGTTATCCATCAAGTACTACTACACACAAACATCCATCAAGCACTACCACACACCACCATTATCCATCAAGCACTACTACACACCAACATTATCCGTCAAGCACTACTACAGACCAACATAATCCGTCAAGCAATACTACACACCAACATAATCCGACAAGCACTACTACACACCAACATTATCCGTCAAGCACTACTACACACCAACATTATCCGTCAAGCACTACTACGCACCAACATTATCCGTCAAGCACTACTACACACCAACATTATCCGTCAAGCACTACTACACACCAACATTATCCGCCAAGCACTACTACACACCAACATTATCCGTCAAGCGCTACAACACACATACATTATCCATCAAGCACTACTACACACCAACAATATCCATCAAGCACTACTGCACACCAACATTATTCATCAAGCACTACTACACACCAACATTTTCTATGAATCACCACTACATACCAACATTGTCCATCAAGCACTAGTACTCACCATCATAATCCATCAAGCACTACTACACACCAACATTATCCATCAAGAGCTACTACACACCAACATTATCCATCAAGCACTGCTACACACCAACATTATCCATCACGCACTACAACACACCAACATTATCCATCAAGCACTACTACACACCAACATTCTCTATCAAACACCATAACAGACCAACATCATTGATCAAGCACTACTACACACCAACATTCTCTATCAAACACCACTCCAGACCAACATTATTCATCAAGTACTACTGCATACCAACATTATCCATCAAGCACTACTACACACCAACATTATCCATCAAGCACTACACACACCAACATTATCCATCAAGCACTACTACACACCAACATTATCCATCAAGCACTACTACACACCAACATTACCCATCAAGCACTACTACACACCAACATTATCCATCAAGCACTACTACACACCAACATTATCCATCAAGCACTACTACACACCAACATTACCCATCAAGCACTACTACACACCAACATTATCCATCAAGCACTACTACACACCAACATTATCCATCAAGCACTACTACACACCAACATTATCCATCAAGCACTACTACACACCAACATTATCCATCAAGCACTACTACACACCCACATTACCCATCAAGCACTACTACACACCAACATTATCCATCAAGCACTATTACACACCAACATTATCCATCAAGCACTACTACACACCAACATTATCCATCAAACACTACTACACACCAACATTATCCATCAAGCACTACTACACACCAACATTATCCATCAAGCATTACTCCACACCAACATTATCCATCAAGCACTACAACACACCAACATTATCCATCAAACACTACTACACATCAACATTATCCATCAAACACTACTACACACCAACATTATCTATCAAACACTACTACACACCAACATTATCCATCAAACACTACTACACATCAACATTATCCATCAAACACTACTACACACACCAACATTATCCATCAAACACTACTACACACCAATATTATCCATCAAGCATTACTATACACCAACATTATCCATCAAGCATTACTATACACCAACATTATCCATCAAACACTACACACACCAACATTATCCATCAAGCACTACTACACACCCACATTATCCATCAAGCACTACTACACACTAACATTATCCATGAAGCACTACTACACACCAACATTATCCATCAAGCGCTACTACACACCAACATTATCCATCTAGTACTACTACACACCAACATTATCCATCAAGCACTACTACACACCAATATTATCGATCAAGCACTACTACACACTAACATTATCCATCAAGCACTACTACACACCAACATTATCCATCAAGCACTACTACACACCAACATTATCCATCAAGCACTACTACACACCATTATCCATCAAGCACTACTACACACCAACATTATCCATCAAGCACTACTACACACCAACATTATCCATCAAGCACTACTACACACCAACATTATCCATCAAGCACTACTACACACCAACATTATCCATCAAGCACTACTACACACTAACATTATCCATCAAGCACTACTACACACCAACATTATCCATCAAGCACTACTACACACCAACATTATCCATCAAACACTACTACACATCAACATTATCCATCAAGCACTACTAGATAAGGTTATATATACTTTCTAGGCTATGATAGACCACTCGTTCATTGTTCCGAATACTAGTGTGAAAGTTAAATATGCTGTTTAGGCGTCAACATCACTTCTGGCATGTTCTGGTTGCTCTATGGCCTACAGTACCACGTGATCACACATGGCAAACAATTCTCAAAAATCATACTCACGTAATGAATCTTGGCGCACGATTATTGACACAGAGTGTGATCATGTAATCAAACATGGCGGTCGTATACATGGCGTAATTTGATTGGTCTAATGCGTTTTTCTTCCTTCCACCTGTACCCCTCCTGTACCTCCTTCTCTCTGTATCTCTCCATTCCTGTATCTCCTTCTGCGTCCGTATGGGTAAATTAATTTGAAATAGCCATGCAATGAATGTAAATATTGTAGATATGAATGATTTGTTTTCATAAATGTGGATTTCAATAAAAGTGTTGAAAAGTGTTGAATATCTTGTGTTGAAGTTGTGTCTTTTAAAGCTTTAATAGTCAATCTTTTACTGATCGCACACCCCTTTGTCTGATCTGAACGAACACTCATTTGTCTGATCTGATCGAACACCCCTTTGTCTGATATGATCGTGCACCCCTTTTTCTGATCTGATCGAACATCCGTTAGTCTAATCGGATCGAACAACCCTTTGTCTGATCCGATCGAACACCCCTTTGTCTGATCCGATCGAACACCCCTTTTCTGATCTGATCTAACATAATTGGTCTAATCTGATCAACCACCCCTTTGTCTGATCTGATCGAACACCCCTTTGTCTGATCTGATCGAACACCCCTTTGTCTGATCTGATCGAACACCCCTTTTTCTGATCTGATCGAACATCCTTTAGTCTAATCTGATCAACCACCCCTTTGTCTGATCTGATCGAACACCCCTTTTTCTGATCTGATCGAACATCCGTTAGTCTAATCTGATCGAACACTCCTTTGTCTGATCTGATCGAACACCCCTTTTTCTGATCTGATCGAACACCCCTTTGTCTGATCTGATCGAACACCCCTTTGTCTGATCTGAACGAACACCCCTTTTTCTGATCTGATCGAACATCCTTTAGTCTAATTTGATCAACCACCCCTTTGTTCGGTCTGATCGAACAGTCCTTTGTATGATCTGATCGAACACCCCTTAGTAGTAGGTAAAACACCGTTCGAGGCTTATTGACCTCAAAAATGGGTCAAGACACTTTTAGTTTGGAGGGGTGCAAGGTTATTATGCAAAGAATGGTTTACCCGAAAGGAAAGGTCAAGTCCACTATATGGAGTAGTCCACAGTTTCGGATTATTGGTCCCCATCAAAAATTTTAATACAGCAGAGCGTCCGGGTCTGACCACATGATAATTATCCTGCCCTTGGTAACCAGTATTTATAGTACCAAGCTTCTGGGTATTACCATTCCTTCAAAATGACATATGCGGATGGGTGGCTCGGTTGAGCTATATGGCGAGTCAGGCCGCGAAGTCAACCTTCGTCAGCCTCAATTTCGTACGTTTTTCAGGTGTTTAAAAATAGGGCTATGTTACATATGGAATATGTGACAAAAAACGGCCTGGTCGACCCCATATTTTGAATAGCTTTTTTATCTCGCCTCGAGACGGGGAACACTGAGACGAAATCTTATTGAAATCGACTGTCAAGATTTTTCCAGGAAATGAAGGAAATATGGCGTATTTTGGGTCATTTTAATAGATATCCCAGAAAATATGGAGTACGTTCCGAGGGAAGAAAATTTATCCCGGGTTGAATTTGCATAACTGGCTTGTATGCTGAATTAAAGGTATGAGCATTCCCATGAAGAAAATATATACTTTTATATGGGTTTTCTGGATGGTTTGGCATCTCAGAAAGACGGAAAGGCTATACCAAGGGTCTATTTCCAGCAACGAGGGGTCTACTGTGGACTGCACCCATAGTTCTGGCAAAGGTCACGTGACCGGGCATGTATTCCTCCGCGGTGATGCCGTCTGGTGGTGATGCGGTCGCGGGAAAAAGCTTCCGCGGAGAAAAAGAAGTCCCCAGAATTCAAATACGCTGCATGGTCCGATTGGGTCGTATGAGGTATCAATGTGAAGCATTCGTGAAGGGGCATCTGATGGGCAGGGTGTGGGGTTAAACTATCGTCATTCTGCGCATGCGCGGTGGACAAAGGGTATAGAAATAGCCGTTTTGGGGTCTAGGTGGGCCACTAATGGTCCGATTGGTTCGAGTGAGGTATCAATGTGAAGCATATGTGAGGGGGCATCCGATGGGGTGGGTGTGGGGTTGGAATATCGTCATTCTGCGCATGCGCGGTAGACAAAGGGCATGGAAATAGACGTTTTGGGGTCTAGGTTGGCCCTTAGTGGACCGATGGGGTCGAGTGAGGTATCAATGTGAAGCATATGTGAGGGGGCATCCGACTGGATCGATGTGGGTTAGGAATATCGTCATTCTGCGCAAGCACAATAGACAAAGGGTATGGAAATAGACGTTTTGGGATCTAGGTGAGCCACTAATGAGCCGATGGTGTCGTATGAGGTATCAATGTGAAGCATATGTGAGGGGGCATCCGATTGGACTAGTGTCTCGGCCGTTGTCAACATTCTGCGCATGCGCAGACAGGGAATTGTGGGAAAAGGGTGTGGAAATAGACGTTTTAGGGTCTAGGTGGGCCACTAATGGTCCTATGGAGTCGTATGAGGTATCAATGTGAAGCAGTCGTGAGGGAGCATCCGCCTGGTCTAGTGTGTCGTTCGTTGTCAACATTTTGCGCATGCGCAGACAGGGAATTGTGGGAAAAGGGTATGGAAATAGACGTTTTGGGATCTAGGCGAGCCACTAATGGGCCGATGAAGTCGAGTGAGGTATCAATGTGAAGCATATGTGAGGGAGCAACCGCCTGGGGAGTGTGTCGTCCGTTTTCGACATTCTGCCCGTGCGCAAACAGAGAATTGTGGGAAAATGGTGTGGAAATAGACGTTTTGCGGTCTTGGTGGGCCACTAATGGTCCGATGGAGTCGAGTGAGGTATCAATGGGAAGCAGTCGTGAGGAAGCATCCGCCTGGGCTAGTGTGTCGTTCGTTTTCGACATTCTGCGCATGCGCAGACAGGAAATTGTGAGAAAATGGTGTGTAAATAGACGTTTTGCGGTCTAGTTGGGCCACTAATGGTCCGATGGAGTCGAGTGAGGTATCAATGTGAAGCAGTCGTGAGGGAGCATCCGCCTGGACTAGTGTGTCGTTCGTTGTCAACATTCTGCGCATGCGCAAACAGGGAATTGTGGGAAAAGGGTATGGAAATAGACGTTTTGGAGTCTTTGTGGGCCACTATTGGTCCTATGGAGTCGGGTGAGGTATCAATGTGAAGCATACGTGAGGGAGCATCCACCTGGGCTAGTGTCTCGGCCGTTGTCCACATTCTGCGCATGCGCAAACAGGGAATTGTGAGAAAAGGGTATGGAAATAGACGTTTTGGAGTCTTGGTGGGCCACTATTGGTCCTATAGAGTCGTATGGGCTATCAATGTGAAGCATTCGTGAAGGAGCATCCGGCGGGGTGGGTAAGATGTGGATCCGGGGTGAAACGGTGAATTTTTTTGAAAAGTACCGGGTAGGTCTGTATATAGGCTCATATAGTCCCATACTGGCTATGGGGGTATAGGTCCAACCTGGGAAATTCACACAGGTTCATTGTGATATGGGTTGTTTGGACTTGTTTTTCTCGTCTCGTCATTTAGAACACGATGGGAAGGGTCCCGGAGCGAAACGGTGAAATTTTTGGAAAAAGTTCACAGAGGCCTGTGTAGGCCCATATAGCTCCATACTGGCTATATGGGGGTATAGGTCCAACCTGGGAAATTCACACGCGTTCATTGTGATATGGGTTGTTTGGACTTGTTTTTCACGTCTCGTCATTTAGAACACGATGGGAAGGGTCTCGAAGCGAAACGGTGAAATTTTTGGAAAAGGTTCACCGAGGCCTGGGTAAGCCCATAGGCCTATACTGCATGGCTATGGGGTATAGGTCCATACGGGTTGGACGTTTTGGAGTCTAGGTGAGCCCCTAATGATCCTATGGTGTCGTATGAGGTCTAATTTTGAAGCTCTCGTGGAGGAGCATCCGACTAGACTACTGGTTCGCCCGTTTGCATGCGCAGTGTGGCCGTAGTATAGAAAGTAGGTATTTTGGGGGTATGTGGGGGTATGCTTGGGGTAGACATGGACCGCTATGGGTCCGAATTGGTCGTGCAACGTGTCACAATGAAGCTTGTGTGGGGTAGAGTCAGAATGGCGTGTCTTTAAGTGCAAGTCTCGTTAATCTGCGCATGCGCAGTTGGTTGTAGTAAGTAAAGTGATCATTTTGGAGCAGTACAGGAAGGTACTTGGGGTAGAGATGGACCATCCTTGGTCCGAATGCGTCCTGGGAGGTGTCATTTCGTAGCTCTCGGGATGTAGACTCCGATTTGGTGGCTGTCCACAGCATCTGTGACGTCATCGGTGACGTCATCAGTACGAGTATTAGCGAAAGTGGGCATTTTGGGGCAGCGAAGGAAGGTATTTGGGGTAGAGATGGACCATCTTTGGTCCGAATGTGTCAAGGGAAGTGTCATCTTGTAGCTCTCGGGGTGTAGACCCCGATTTGAGGACTGTCCACAGCATCTGTGACGTCATTGGTGACGTCATCAGTACGAGTAGTAGCGAAAGTGGGCATTTTGGGGCGGTGAAGGATGGTATTTGGTGTAGAGATGGACCATCCTTGGTCCGAATGCGTCGTGGGAGGTGTCATGTTGTAGCTCTCGGGGTGTAACCCCGATTTGAGGCATGTCCGCAGCATCTGTGACGTCATCGGTGACGTCATAAGTACGAGTAGTAGCGAAAGCGGGTATTTTGGGGCAGTGAATGAAGGTATTTGGTGTAGAGATGGACCATCCTTGGTCCGAATGCGTCGTGTGAGGTGTCATCTTGTAGCAACGCCCGCCAACACCAAGCTCAATGCTTCAACGCCCTGGTGAAATAGCTCAGAAGCTCTGATTTTCTAGATATTCCATGGAATTGTCACTAATTCTTCGAAATGCAGTGACGTCCTGCCGTTACGCCTTAACAGACCGGAGAGCGAACAACAACAACAAGAAGTAGTTTTTTTCATATAGTTTATTCTCCCCAGTGTTACATCATACCCACGCTGGGGGAGCCGCGTTGGGTATGTTTACAATTCAAGAAGACTCTTGTCCAGTCAGAGGCCACCATTTGCATCTGTCATATTCGTTCCTGTCCGTTAGATGTATTCTTGTCCAATCAGAAGTCTCCATTTCAGAAAGTTCCATCTTCGGCCATGTTCGCTCTGAACCGTTTGTTCTAGTCATCGTCTGGCAGGCCAGGATACCGTTGAGGCAACATATCCTCAGATAGTTGTTTGCGCATTCTGAGTATTTATCAGTGCATGGATGAATACATTCACCCAATGGGAAGATCCGTAATTTGGTCACGAAGAACGTAACATTGGTCACCCTCTCTACGACCCATTGGAAGTTGGAGCGCTGTTCATAGGCCCATCCCAAGACATCCAATTGGTCCACTTGGTCCAGCACGGGCTGTAGCGACGCCCGGTTAATGATGGTAAATGGTTGGTCAAATACCCGGATGTTACTGTGTAGAATTACGTTCTCTCCGAAACCTTCCTCTCACGCTCAGACCCATTCAATATAAACACATCCAAGAGACAACAACAGGCACATTGCGTAATACACGTTTTATTATCCTCACACCACCACCACCACCACCACCACCACCACCACCACCACCTGGCGTTGACGCCGTCAACGATCAGCATGTAGACATATAGAGTATGTACGACATGTTATGGTATTCATCAGTGCATGGGTGACTCATTCAGCCGATGGGGGTGGTCGGTCAGCTTGGTAACGAAAAACGTGACATTGGTCATCCTCTCTACGACCCATTGTGTGTTGGGGCGTTGTTGTTGGGCCCATTCCAAGGGATCCACGGTGTCCAGTTTCTCCAGCATCGTATCTAGCGACGCCCGGTTAATGATGGTAAACGGTTGGTCAAATACCCGGATGTTACTGCTCGGATAAAAGTATCGGACTTGGTCTGTGTCCTTATGCTGCAGCACATAACCAAACGCCAGATTCAACTTGAATGCCGTAGTTTGATCGTTGAAGATGGCTTCCACGTAGATGCGTAGACGGGAGGTCGGTCAGTCGGAAATTGTAGATATCTTGAATAGGGCGATGACGGTAGAAACAGTGCCGGATCATGGGTCAATGGTGCCGATAGATGTCACTCACTGGATGGTCTTCGTGTAACAGATCGCTAGGAACATTTATGGGTTCGTCCACGAAGTGTACTTTGCCCTCCACGTCGTACAAAATCTGGCCCACGGTCTTGTAGTCGGAATTTGACTGTTGAATTAGGGCGACATCATCATCATCGACCTTCGTGCGATGGATGGGAGTTCCCGTTGTCCCGATACTGGTGCCTACGGGCTCTTCTTCCTGCAAACGTGGCTGCAGAACAGTGTGTCGTGTGCGTTGGTGTCGCAGCAACTGACTGGTCAGTTTGAAAAACCGACCACATTCTTCGCATGGACGCTTGGGTGGCCCATGAATTGAACGTTCGTGGCGCTGTAAATGATCCGGGCGCTGAAACGACAGTGCACATATCGTACAGCTATACCGGGCGGTTCCTTCGTGCTTGGTAGCCTCATGGCGGCGCAAGACGTGCAAACGAGTGAATGATGAATGTGAACCCCACTCCGGGTTTCCAAGTGGGGTTTTTCCGTCGTTCCTCCGTCTTCCATCCGGGTACTGTGGTTTTACATCCGGGTCCTCGTCTTACATCCGGGTTTTGGACACCTGTTGGCCGCAATAATTTGCATATGACCTCTGTGAGGTCACTTCCGCTTCCGTTCACGTGACCGGAATTCACATTTGGCCCCTGCGCGCGCTGACAAATACCGGATAAAAATTGCACGCAGGGGCCAAAGGTCAGTTCCGGTCACGTGAACGGAAGCGGAAGTGACCTCACAGAGGTCATATGCAAATTATTGAGGTCAACAGGTGTCCAAAACGCGAATGTAAGATGAGGACCCGGATGTAAAACCACAGTACCCGGATGGAAGACGGAGGTACGATGGGAAAAACCCACTTGGAAACCCGGATGTTGACAAGATCCCGGATGTAAAATCCGCTGCCCACACATACACACATATGCGCGCGCAATGCGGTTCAGTCGTGCTAAAAATAGATCACCAGCTAGCGTGCTATGAAAGGGAAGCGGCCTGGCCGTTTCATCAGACACTCTGTCAACCACCAAGATCTTCGCTTGTACTACGTGCTCGAAATCATTCACTCGTCTGCACGACTTGCGCCGCCATGAGGCTACCGAGCACGAAGGAACCGCCCGGTATAGCTGTACGATATGTACACTGTCGTTTCAGCGCCCGGATCATTTACAGCGCCACGAACGTTCAATTCATGGGCCACCCAAGCGTCCATGCGAAGAATGTGGTCGGCTTTTCAAACTGACCAGTCAGTTGCTTCGACACCAACGCACACGACACCCTGTTCCGCAGCCACGTTTGCAGGAAGAGGAGCCCGTAGGCACCAGTATCGGGACAGCGGGAACTCCCACCCATCGCACGAGGGTCGATGATGATGATGTCGCCCTAATTCAACAGTCAAATTCCGACTACAAGACCGTGGGCCAGATTTTGTACGACGTGGAGGGCAAAGTACACTTCGTGGACGAACCCATAAATGTTCCTAGCGATCTGTTACACGAAGACCATCCAGTGAGTGACATCTATCGGCGCCATTGGCCCATGATCCGGCACTGTTTCTACCGTTATCGCCCTATTCAAGATATCTACAATTTCCGACTGACCGACCTCGCCCGTCTACGCATCTACGTGGAAGCCATCTTCAACGATCAAACTACGGCCTTCAAGTTGAATCTGGCGTTTGGTTATGTGCTGCAGCATAAGGATACTTTTACCCGAGCAGTAACATCCGGGTATTTGACCAACCTTTTACCATCATTAACCGGGCGTCGCTAGATACGATGCTGGAGAAACTGGATACCGTGGATCCCTTGGAATGGGCTCAACAACAACGCCCCAACACACAATGGGTCGTAGAGAGGATGACCAATGTCACGTTTTTCGTTACCAAGCTGACCGACCACCCCCATCGGCTGAATGCGTCACCCATGCACTGATGAATACCATAACATGTCGTACATACTCTATATGTCTACATGCTGATCGTTGACGGCGTCAACGCCAGGTGGTGGTGGTGGTGGTGGTGTGAGGATAATAAAACGTGTATTACGCAATGTGCCTGTTGTTGTTGATGTCTCTATGTTGTGTTTATATTGAATGGGTCTGAGCATATTGATGCGATGAGAGGAAGGTTTCGGAGAGAACGTAATTCTACACAGTAACATCCGGGTATTTGACCAACCGTTTACCAACATTAACCGGGCGTCGCTACAGCCCGTGTTGGACCAAGTGGACCAATTGGATGTCTTGGGATGGGCCTATGAACAGCGCTCCAACTTCCAATGGGTCGTAGAGAGGGTGACCAATGTTACGTTTTTCGTGACCAAATTACGGAATCTTCCTATCGGGTGAATGTATTCATCCATGCACTGATAAATACTCAGAATGCGCAAACAACTATCTGAGGATATGTTGCCTCAACGGTATCCTGGCCTGCCCAACGATGATTAGAACAAACGGTTCAGAGTGAACATGGCCGAAGATGGAACTTTCTGAAATGGAGACTTCTGATTGGACAAGAATACATCTAACGGACAGGAACGAATATGACAGATGGAAATGGTGGCCTCTGATTGGACAAGAGTCTTCTTGAATTGTAAACATACCCAACGCGGCTCCCCCAGCGTGGGTATGATGTAACACTGGGGAGAATAAACTATATGAAAAAACTTCTTGTTGTTGTTGTTCTCTCATGTCTCATCCTTGTTGTTGCTGTTGTTCTCTCTCCGGTCTGTTAAGGCGTAACGACGGACGTCACTGCATTTCGAAGAATTAGTGACAATTCCATGGAATATCTAGAAAATCTGAGCTTCTGAGCTATTTCACCAGGGCGTTGAAGCATTGAGCTTGGTGTTGGCGGGCGTTGCTACAATATGACACCTCACACGACGCATTCGAACCAAGGATGGTCCATCTCTACACCAAATACCTTCCTTCACTGCCCCAAAATACCCGCTTTCGCTACTACTCGTACTGATGACGTCACCGATGACGTCACAGATGCTGCGGGCATGCCTCAAATCGGGGTGTGAACCCCGAGAGCTACAACATGACACCTCCCACGACGCATTCGGACCAAGGATGGTCCATCTCTACACCAAATACCATCCTTCACCGCCCCAAAATGCCCACTTTCGCTACTACTCGTACTGATGACGTCACCAATGACGCCACAGATGCTGTGGACAGCCCTCAAATCGGGGTCTACGCCCCAAGAGCTACAAGATGACACTTCCCTAGACACATTCGGATCAAAGATGGTCCATCTCTACCCCAAATATCTTCCTTCGCTGCCCCAAAATGCCCACTTTCGCTACTACTCGTACTGATGACGTCACAGATGTTGTGGACAGCCCACAAATCGGGGTCTACACCCCGAGAGCTACAAAATGACACCTCCCAGGACGCATTCGGACCAAGGATGGTCCATGTCTACCCCAAATACCTTCCTGTACTGCCTCAAATGACCACTTTACTTACTACAACCAACTGCGCATGCGCAGATTAACGCGACTTGCACTTAAAAACAGGCCATTCTGACTCTACCCCACACAAGCTTCACTTTGATACCTTGCACGACCCATTCGGACCCATAGCGGTCCATCTCTACCCCAACACACCCCCACATACCCACCAAAGTGCCTGCTTTCTATACTACGGCCACACTGCGCATGCGCAGACTATTGAGAATGGACGAACCAGTAGTCTAGTCGGATGCTCCTCCACAAGAGCTTCTAAATAAGACCTCATACGACACCATAGGATCATTAGGGGCTCACCTAGACCCCAAAACGTGCACCCCGTATGGACCTATACCCCATAGCCATGCAGTATAGGCCTATGGGCTTACCCAGGCCTCGTGGAACTTTTCCCAAAAATTTCACCGTTTCGCTTCGAGACCCTTCCCATCGTGTTTTAAATGACGAGACGAGAAAAACAAGTCCAAACAACCCATATCACAATGAACGTGTGTGAATTTCCCAGGTTGGACCTATACCCCCATAGCCAGTATGGGGCTATATACAGGCCTACCCGGTACCTTTCCAAAAATTTCACCGTTTCGCTCCGGGACCCATCCCATCGTGTTCTAAATGACGAGACGAGAAAAACAAGACCCCACAACCCATAGTAAAACCCACAAAAAAACACACCCCTCCACCCATATAGCCAGTATGGAGCTATATGGGCCTATATATAGACCTACCCGGTACTTTTCCAAAAATTTCACCGCTTCGCTCCGGGACCTTTCCCATTGTGATTTTCTTGGCGACACGAGAAAAACGAGACCCCACAAGCCATAGTAAAGCGCACGAAAAAAATTGACCACCCCTCCCCCCATATAGCCAATATGGAGCTATATGGGGCTATATACAGGCCTCGGTGAACTTTTTCCAACAATTTCCCCGCTTCGCTCCTGGACCCTTCCCATCGTGTTCTAAATGACGAGACGAGAAAAACGAGACCCCACAAGCCATAGTAAATCCCACGAAAGAAACTGACCACCCCCCCCCCATATAGCCAGTATGGGACTATATGAGCCTATATACAGACCTATCCGGTACTTTTCCAAATATTTCACCGTTTCGCTCCGGATCCAGGTCTTACCCACCCCGTCGGATGCTCCCTCACGACTGCTTCGCATTGATACCTCACTCGACTCCATCGGACCATTAGTGGCCCACCTAGACTCCAAAGCGTCTATTTCCATACCATTTCCCCACAATTCCCTGTCTGCGCAAGCGCAGAATGTTGACAACGGCCGAGACACTAGCCCAGGCGGATGCTCCCTCACGACTGCTTCACATTGATACCTCACTCGACTCCATCGGAAAATTAGTGGCCCACCTAGACCGCAAAACATCTATTTACACACCATTTTCCCACAATTTCCTGTCTGCGCATGCGTAGAATGTCGAAAACGAACGACACACTAGCCCAGGCGGATGCTCCCTCACGATTGCTTCACATTGATACCTCACTCGACTCCATCGGACCATTAGTGGCCCACCTAGACCGCAAAACGTCTATTTCCACACCATTTTCCCACAATTCGCTGTCTGCGCATGCGCAGAATGTCGAAAACGGACGACACACTACCCCAGGCGGTTGCTCCCTCACATATGCTCCACATTGATACCTCACTCGACTCCCTCGGCCCATTAGTGGCTCGCCTAGATCCCAAAACGTCTATTTCCATACCCTTTTCCCACAATTCCCTGTCTGCGCATGCGCAAAATGTTGACAACGAACGACACACTAGCCCAAGCGGATGCTCCCTCACGACTGCTTCACATTGATACCTCATACGACTCCATAGGACCACTAGTGGCCCACCTAGACCCTAAAACGTCAATTTCCACACCCTTTTCGCACAATTCCCTGTCTGCGCATGCGCAGAATGTTGATAGCGACCGAGACACTAATCCAATTGGATGCCCCCTCACATATGCTTCACATTGATACCTCATACGACTCCATCGGCTCATTAGTGGCTCACCTAGATCCCAAAACGTCTATTTCCATACCCTTTGTCTATTGGGCATGCGCAGAATGACGATATTCCTACCCCACATCCACCCAGTCGGATGCCCCCTCACATATGCTTCACATTGATACCCCACTCGACCCCATCGGTCCACTAAGGGCCCTCCTAGACTCCAACACGTCTATTTCCATGCCCTTTGTCTACCGCGCATGCGCAGAATGACGATATTCCAACCCCACACCCACCCCATCGGATGCCCTCTCACATATGCTTCACATTGATACCTCACTCGATCCAATCGGACCATTAGTGACCCACCTAGACCCCAAAACGGCTATTTCCATACCCTTTGTCCACCGCGCATGCGCAGAATGACGATATTTCAACCCCACACCCAGCCCATCAGATGCCCCTTCACGAATACTTCACATTGATACCTCATACGACCCAATCGGACCATGCAGCGTATTTGAATTCTCAAATTCTTTGAATACTTTTTCTCCGCGAAAGCTTTTTTCCGCGACCGCATCACCACCAGACCCCATCACCGCGGAGGAATACATGCCCGGCCACGTGACCTTTGCCGGAACTATAGTGGACTTGACCTTTCCTTTCGGGTAAACCATTCTTTGCATAATAACCTTGCACCCCTCCCAACTAAAAGTGGTTTGGCCCATTTTTGAGGACAATAAGCCACGAACGATGTTTTACCTACTACTGCCCTTTGTCTGACCTATATTTGTTCTCTTAGAACTACGAACTACTGTAAATAGAAATTATTGAAACAACTAAATGTAAACATACCTTAAAGGTAAATATTATATAATCCTACTGATTCGTTGCCTTTTGTACAGTACCGCTAAATGTTACCCTGAATGGTAGATTTTGTTTCGCGTTCCTGTATAGATGCAGGCATTGAACAAACTGTGGGTGAAATGTATGGACCACATTTTAAATATTAAAATCTCAGCAACCAGAACTTTGATTGAAGAAGCAGCCAGAGGATGCTTGGTTCCCCGCCAAACTGGCAACGATAGTTTTGGGAGTGTTGTTGGTGTAGGGGATACAGATGGCGCTGCTGCTTGCTATACATAATGAGCGTTACTGTTTGACTCGAGGTATTAGCTGGCATGAGAGTGGTGGGGATGCTTTGTTATATACCTTTGCAAGCATGCTCACATGATATCACCATAATCACCAAATTTAGATTTTACCATCAGGTGGCGCCACCGGTAGGCGCAAGTGGGCGAGATGCAACCCCAAGCTACATCTCACGGCAGGGTATCTACAAACCAAATTTGACAAGATTCCGATAAGAGGTCCTCTAGTTATGGGGTTCGCCAGCTCGAACTAACGCCAGGTGGCTACGTGTACCAAGAGATAAATGACGCATGCGCATGCCGTTTTTCTTGACGTCACAAAGGCAACGTCATAATGTAACGACGTTATAATTGTTCGTTTTATGACGCCACGTCTTCTTTACCTCTTGGAGCACTAGCGCCGCTTAGCGTGGCTGGCGATCCCCATTGCCTGGAAACCAAATTTATACTTGGTTGCAAGTGGGCGAAAACGCAATCTCATGCAACATCTCATGGCATGGTATATGCATACCAAGTTTGAGAAGAATCCGATGAGAGGTGCTCAAGTCATTTCCTAGACTGGATACAGTCCCTGTTTCATAATGTAATTTCTAGTGAGAATAAAGGGAAGTAACTCTACCTAGAAAAAAAATTGAAACTAATTTTTTTTTCCATTTGTTTTTCCTTTTTTTTAAATTTTATTTATTTATCAAACGTATATATTTAATAAAGGTCATTTTATTATTATTAAATAGTACATATGAAATAGAGGAGACTCACCCAGTCTAGTTATTGCCCAGAAACCAAATTGAGATTTTTCACCAGGTGGCGGCACCTGGAGTTGCAACCTGGAGGCGCAGGTGGGCTAAATGCAATCCCAAGCAACATCTCCTGGCATGGCACAACAAAGGACCATGTATGTTTAGATGGGTAAATGGCCCCAGAATAGGTGCGGTAGAAGTGCCTAAAATAAAATATTACATATACAAGATATCGTTCAGTTGGCATGAAGTACAATATTATATTGTATGCTCAGAAAAGTTTCTAGGCACTGAGTCTCATCGTTCTCGAATAACAGGGCCGTGAAGTTGTGCATTCGTCCAAGATCGCCAATTTCGAGGCGAAAACACCTCATATTTCTTTTTATAAACAAATGAAGATGAACGATAACCAGAACCATCTTGATACAGCATACTCGCTGTTCCAATATGTAGTCGTAGATCAAATCTGGTTCTGGTTATCGTTTATCTTCATATGTTTACAGAGAACAATAGATGCTACTGATGCTCCCGCTTCCCCCTCCCGGCCTCTAAGGCGAAGATAATATGACACTGAATTTCAGGTTTAAAGTGGTCTCCAGTAAATCAAGCGAACATGTTGCCACGAACAATGCAATTTGAAGGCTATAATTTCACCTAAGCAGACAATCCTTCATCGAATTAATCTCATCCGAATTGTTCAATATTCTTTTCCGCAAAACCTTAATCGGTACAGGGGGTGGGGGAGAGTCATTTCGGCCCCTCTAAATATTTTTCTTTTTACGTTAGCGAGTGAAACTTAACACACTATACCTCTGGGTCAAGCTCTACTAGATAATTTATATAAAAAAAAAATCCAAGATGGCCACCATGATGACGTCACAGTTTTCAAGAAGTGCATTTTTGGACGATTTTTCTGCCACATTTTCGATTTTTTTTATTTATGTGTTTTCTTTGCAAAAACTGCATGGTATACTAGTAAATAATTATATGATGTGAAATAAAATAGCGTTTGCCCACTTCTTCGCGTAGAAAAGCAGGAATTTGAAGAAAAATGACGAAAACATCACTTTTCTGCTTCTCCCACATGGTCGCTATTTTGAATTTACACTCATGATCCTCTACTAGACGGTTATGCAAATAGGATCAAAATGGCCCCAATATGATAAAATACAAAGTCACGGAGTGTCAGCTCTCAAGTTTTTGTTATTTCGGAGAAAGTTTGGTAGGACCCTCAGGCCTGGTAGGGTTAAGATTTTTAGTTGTACACTGGGTAGATGTGTCACTTTTTAAAACATCCGCACTCATTCACTGTATAAATTATCCGACATATGACATGAATTACCTGTTTCTATCTAATAAACTGAACAGCAGTTCGTTTGTTCATATTCTGAATGTCGCCAATCCATTTTCATTCCGTCCACGAAGAATAGTTACATGCTGTCTAAGTCGAACAAAACTGGGATAAAATGCTAGACAACACTTTAAAATTATCCTAGCAGCAACTAGAACTTGATTTGAAAAAGCGATCACCACCAATTTCTGTACAGGTACCTCAAAACAATCGTGCCAAATTTCGAATCCACATGATCAATAGTTTTCAAGAAATAAACGAATTACTTGTAAAACTGGAGAAATCAAATAATGAAGTTTAAGGGCGACCAACTGCTATATTGTGGATCTTGTGGAAGCCAGGAATCCATTTTCGTATCGTGTTCACGCCGTCCACTGAAAAGAGTTATACAATATATAGCAGCTTAAATATCATGAATGGAAAGTAAAGCCGACGCCTCAGTCGATCACTTGCTCAGAATTTTGGTGATTTGGGTATCACTGAACAAGATAACTGTTATAACAGTATTTTCGTTATTTTGGGATAACACTATCTTAGAATAGAACTGTTATGTCGACTGATGTCTCACTCAGTACAAACTCTTCGCCATGATTTCTATTCAGTCCTATATTCATTGCCTATACCAGGAAAATGAATTGCGTAGTCCACCAAACGGCGATTTGGGTCATGATACCTGGCATAATTCCAGTTGCTTAGTTTCATACACAGGCCCGCAAAACAAGAGGGTTTTTTTTTGGGCGGGGGAGAGATTTGGGGGGTGTGGACGGTGGTATTACGGTGAAGTGTCGAAATATGGGGTCTCTATATATACCCCATGCTTTATATAAAACCACAACGGTTATACCGAAGATAAAACATATGTTTTATTATGGTCGTCGGTTCTATGAAATATATATACATATCGCGTGCAGTAATAACCAACAACACACTGACAGCAAATGAAGTATGCATATGCCAACCCATCTTCGCTAGCCAAGACAGATACATCGTCAACATAAGAACACACACCACAAGGTCATACCACCATGTCCCATGAATTTGTAATGTATTCAAATATACCTCTCAGATAGAAGGCGAATACAATTATTCAAACGAAATGAGTTAAACAAAGGCATTGTGATAATATCTCGGTCCAAATCGTTCTTCGCTGAACTCCTCCAAGAAAAGTCTTGCCGGTTAGGCGTAACATTACTACACTAAACATCCCTCTACCCAGCTAGCACAAATACAAGCTAAGCTTTGAATAACATTTAGCAATGGACATGAGTGAAACACGTTGGATTTCTGGATCCCCACTTCTCAAATTAATGCGTTTGCAAACATGAGGATTTGCTAGAAAGCCTCCTTCCACTTGACGACGGCGAAGGCATTATGCAGGCCTTATGCAGCTAAGAAGCAGTGGTCTAACTAAGCATCCCCTCGCTATCTGATATGTGTTATCTAGAAAAACATCACGTATATATGGGTGCCAGATAAGGCTACTCGCGTTCTCGTACTTTCCACTTTTTCCATGAGTCAGAAAGACGAAAGTGTGAGGGTATAGTATCGATATTTCGCCTTCCGTTTTCAATCCGAGGGCGAAAGGGCGAGGTTAAGCTGAATAGAACTGGTTGAATTACCATCTCAAATAATTTAATTTGGTAATCCAGAGGCAACGAGACATATTCTGTTCTTCGTCTATTGTCGTTCGTGTATATGTCTTGTTTCTGTTATTGTTAATATGTTTTATAGACGACCAATAGCTCTCCAGAGCTAATGTTTTATGTTAAACACTCCCTCGTATTTAAATAAAATTTACTTGAACTTGAACTTCGTCTCAAAACAAAAAGGTATAGCTTCGAGGATATCAATTCGGTAGCACTAGTGTAACTCATTCACAAGAAATCAAAATACACATTAATTCCGTTGTCTTTCTATGATATAGTGAAATGGTAGTTCAGTGAAAAGTTCAACTGAAATCAGGTGAACCATGCAGGATGTAGTCGTATTCATAAAAGAACAGATATAGGTCACCCAGATACCTATATAGAATATGGAATACTATATGCTGTTGATATATTGTGTTGTCAAATTTCACATTTCACAAAGTCATACTGCAATATGTCTGTCGCAAAATGAATCTCCTTATTTGTGTCAACATTTTCTAATGCCGTCAATGGATAGACGTTCGAGACAATCTATTGTAGTAATTGATGAAACCTAATAGAGACTAAAGCAGAGCGACGTTGACGTCCTCAGCGTTCTTTTTGATTATGCGGAGACCGTCCGCATAAATCAGAAATCCACAGAACTCGATGTGATATTCGAAGAAATTGTATTTCTACAGGTTGACTCGCATGTAATAGTTCTGAATACGCTACAGGACTCTCTCCAGTGTCTTTTGTTTTAAATATTCGCCATCGTTGGACCAGAGAGATATGTAAGAGAGGGGAAAGTTGAAGTTAAAAAGCAGCAGTAAAAGGAAAGGAAAACTTCTCTCGGTACCTCACATTCAGACTACCAGTCACAATTATATCATCGAGATATGATGGGTACAGGGAGTACCTGGTGGTAACATCTGATCCATGACACGTTAGCTGGTGCTGATGCTATTCAATATGCGAGTCTCTGATATTGGAATACGTGTACATCTCGCAGTTATTTTCACCGAGGTGAATCCATACTCTTTGATCCAATTTCTTGAACATACCTTCTGGTTCTGAAATGTCTAATATTGTTTCGAGCTTAACTTATGGCAAAAGTCAGTGAACGAGCTTTCTGATATATCCGTTTTGCCTCGTCAACTACTTCCAAGGTAGCTGATTCCTTCCAGGTACACGAGCTGAATGCACTGAGGTGGAGGTCAGTGGTATCCTTAACTGTTCTCTCAGGGACCCCTAGTAACGTATAAGCGTCACATCCCACATTCAGTCGTCGTCCACAAAATCATTTCCGCGTCAATAACTGAAAGCCTTTTTTTCGTGCTACAGTAAGCATCAATTCCAAATATTCATAACATGAAAAAATAAAGAGCTACCGAAATGGTGTCTCACTGGCCAACAATGCTGAACCTCCTCCAGACTAAGCGCAGGGTTTCTACTATATATACAAACAAATCAAGTTCAAAATACTAATTTTGTAAGCCACCTTGACCTTCATTACACCAAGAGGACGAGTTAGCTCCTTTGTGTTAGTTTTCATTTTCAGGTCAGTTTTCTGTAATGGGGTACATGCATCCTTCAATTTCGCTCCGTGGTCCATGACGCTGCATGATGACGGATGTAGCTGATCTAGAGTTCAATTGTCAATGACGGTCCACGAAAAGTGCGCCATTGAAGTTCTTTTGCAAGCTGTGTATCACAACCAGCAATGCCAACGAAGTCAGTGTCTGAGCTTGAATGCTCCTGTACATTGCGCTTTATATAAGTAGGCCTACCCATGAACAAGGATCACAGTTTTTAATTGTTTTCTGTATATGGTGCGATTATAGTGATGGTTCTGGTTTCGTCCAGGAGGCTCACCCTTTGTACAAATCATTGTGATTGCAGTTTGTGATTGTGCTTAACATGGTGGAGAATGAAGCGCTTGGACGGCGTCGGATCTCGCAGATTTCTGGGCTGAATAAGAACTCACAGTCTACTAATATTTCCGTCTGAGCCGTTTCTTCTATCAAACGGCGACTTATTTGATCACTTTCCATCAGATGATATGTGGGATTATTACACCATTGCTAGCAGTGTCCGCTATTTAGCTCCCACGGCGCTAGGAATATGAAATTTTATTGACGACCACATACTGTTCGAAACGTTCGTAATAAGACTCCCACATTTCCAACGCTGAATCACAGAAGTCCATTTGTTCAAAGGTTCCAAACACATTTGTTTATTGTTGTTCTTGCTGTTGTTCTTGTTGTTGTGGAAGCGTTCAAATGTTCAATATCGCCGTCAAGCGTGATTATTTAGCTTCATTGTTTGAGCGTTTTTGGCTAGACTCGTCGCCAGACGCCTTATACCTAATTACATGGGTGCTCTTGAACTCAGACCAGGCAATCAAATGTCAGCTACAAAGATCGTTTATACGCCACAAATGAATACGGGTTGTTTATGTGACTTTAGGGCCTACATAGCATTTCTTGTGATTGAAACCGTCCCGACGGAGTCAGAACTAACGAGAAAACTGTTTCCTGTCTCAGACTGTGGATTTTAGTAATAGGGAAAATAGTTACTGTATGTATTCATAGTATCGAGGGGGCAACAAGATAGTTGAGCTGTCTTTGTGGGAGACCTTCCGAAGTCCTTTCCGAAGAGCCCCGGGAGTATTATTATTAAGGATGATTATACCGGATGCCCATCCGCTTCCACCAGCCAAGAGTTTAAGCAGCCAATATAACCAGGTATTAATATTCCCACACGCACAGGATCATTAGGCCTACTCTTTCTAAAACTTAGATATCAAACGGCATCCATATTTGTTCAGTTCCAGGTCCATTCTCGCGAAACGTTCTCTCAAGAAGCTATCAGCTCACTGATCAAATGTAACGATAATCGGTGGTACTTGTTACTTGCATGACATCTGTAAAAATCCCTTATTACTGACCATTTATCAATTTCAACAAGCACTTTAAGTTAAACTCTCGCGTGCCGTGTTCAAGTCTATCTAAAGTTTACCATACCAATATCCAGTATGGAATACAATATCTCACAGCATACGTTCATGTATTGAGTTAACTTTGATTGTCATTACAATAATTGCAAGGTAAGAAGGTTAGTAAGCATTTTCCCAGAAAACAGCCGTAGTTTCTTGTGAAGCTGGTGCCAGTGAAGCAGCATATTACTTCAATCGCAAAATCCCTACACGTGTATCCCTTTCATGCAGGTGTCCAACGACAATCTCCATCAAATCACACAGCCATTTTGGAAGAATGTCATATTGAGCATTATCGTTTATTGCACTTCATCCAGAGGATATATTGAGGAATCTCTGAGATACTCGTAGAGCATGAATGCATCCTTACAAGTATCAGAGACGATCGCCTGACACGTGCTTTCAAGGCCACGAATCGCCGATGAAATTTTTTATATTCTATGAAGACGACCAATGACAAGTCTTGTTACAGTTAATGTTAGGGTCGTGTGCTTTATACATGTATTTGATAGAAATGGCAATTCGTTTGGAGTGTAGAAATTTCTATAAAAATGTAAATAATTTTTGGGAGAAAGAATAATTGAGCCGTCACAGAGAATCGAACATACGACCCTAATCCGCAGAGTTGCTCTTACCGTTTGAGTCACACCGACCCATAGGTAATACAACTGTGAATAATCCAATTGAATGCCACGCTTTTCTATCGGCGTTGCAATGTGCGCAACTGACTTTGTAATATAGAAATGACAAGTTGGTTGGTATGGCCTCTCGGACATAAAGATGTACTTTACACACATAACAGAAGTTGTTTTTGTTTTTATCGGGGTCACCCTGCATGTGAATCGTGCACTTGGGCGATGAAAATTCCGAGTGTGTTCACTCTGTGGTACAATACCTCAGCTTTTCAAATTTATTCTGCAACCGACAGATCGTGATTATTCAAGTCGGATATGTGTTGCTTAGAAAGCCACAGAAGTCTCGGTTTTATGGCATCCGTCGCATTAACATCAGATTAACATCAGCACGTCAGCTAAGCACGTCATCTTGGCACGTGCACATCAGGACGTCAGCTGATCCATTATCATCAGATGGGTACGTGTAGTAATTTAAGCTGATCTGTCATCACAGCTTCCGGGCTAGCGTATCTAATTCCGCCTAAGCCGGTGCTAGGGGCCGTGTGAATACTTCATTGTGTCCGCATTAACATCTGTAATAAGTGGGCGGCTGAGATACTAAGGCTACATCCGAGAATCCACCAAATTCTCGTGTCTGAATGTTAGGTGTCGTTCCTGTAGAGTCATATGGTTGCTTTTTAGTCACCCGACGTCGTCAATTTTTTCCACCTCTTGCATATCGCTCCAATTTACACAATTTTGGTGTCATTGTCTTATATATTAATGGGATAGTGTACCAGAGATTTCTTCTTCAGGTGTTCATGCCAAGCTCGAACCTGTTGCCAACAAAACCGTTTCTGGATGAACCCTGTGCCACTGTAATTTTTGCCAGTTACCTCCACTAACCTAGTGTGGTGTGTTATATACTCTAGTCCACATCTCTAATTTCTTAAATGTGTCTGTCTCTCTGAATGGTATGGGTCTGCCTTGCGAACGTGCTTCTGTCATGGAAGTGAAACCAATTGGAGATATCACACGTACTGGTGTTAAGAAGTTGACCATAGTGGCCTCTATATCGGCATTAGTCTGTATTGGCTGTCAAATACTCAGAGAAGGATAATTTCTTAATCAAACCTGGAAACGTGAGTAGCACATTTGCAGTTGAAACGTAAATAGCTCATGTACAGGAATTTATGTGCTGTTGGTTTCACACGATAACGACAAGATATTTATTGATTTACGTCGTGTTTTCCCAATTACTACCGAGATTTTACACGTAACGTACAGCCCGTGTTGTCAACATCTATCAAGCGATGCAATAGATGAGTATTTCCCAAACCAAACGTGTTAGCGCAGTTATCTCGAATATAAATTACTTGAACGGTGGGTCAATTTTCTATCTGTTATATAGTTCCAAAGGACATGCACATAGTCAAATATGGACAAATTGGAGCCTCTCGAAACGCTACACAATTCTTAGTCAATGTCATGCACAACGACTAGTAGGATGCCGATTGCCGGTTTATACAGAACTGAAAGTATGAGGGGTTTTTCTGAGCTGCTGATTGTCTAAACTCAAGTCTAAACATTGCATCACAGAGTTGAAGGTATAAGAAAATTCAGGTTTCTCAAATTTAGCAACTGATTCCGAACTAGTTGTGGTCATCGCCATCTTGTTTTTATGTTGCTTTTCTGCGTTGAACGTATCGATCAACGTAAAACGTCAGAGAGAATTTGTACCTAAAGAGCGGGATTTTGCCCGTATTTCGACAAACGCAGTTTTCGTGTGCTCTGGGCCTAGAGATCGAACCCCCCTTGACACACTACTGATCTATCACCTCCAATATGTGTTCTATAGACTTAAAATATCCGAATCTAGGATAATAGGTAATGGTTCGAAAAAATAGATTTGATGGAAATCCACAGGGTTGCGTACCGTAGTGGCATTCTGATAAGGGGTATAAGTTCAAAATATCCATGGAAGAAATTTGCATTCCTCACATGCGATCAGCCAGCTCCATTGGAAGGCACAGTGATAACTACACCTCCCTCCTTCAAGCAGTGAGAACGCAGACCCTCCCATCACATTCGCGAAGAACAAATCTGAGCTCGCCAACAACTGCTGTATGAAACTACTGACTGTCTCTCAGATCTTGTCCTGCTCATAATAGACGCCACAGGTGATAACTCTGGGCTTTAGTATCCTTCTTCACTAATCTGCTCTAAGTCTATGCTCTTTGCAGCAGCTTATGAGACGCTGTAACGCCACCCATGAACGAATTAGTTGAAAACAGATTTTGAAATGCTTACAGGCTTCAGGATATTTACTCCAAATAACACTTATTTAAGGAAAGTGGCAATACAGTGGCGAAAAGAGATGTTAGTCATTTGGGCCTAGAGACAGGATGGTCCGCCTGTCGCCGAGAGGGAAGCCGCTGCAGCCCCAGGTCATGTCGACGCAGCTCCGATGGATACCGCCGATGAGTTGACATAAGCAGACGCCGGTGGGCGAGTATTAAGTTGTTTAAATGATTATGAGAAGGGAAATTATAATGAAAATGCTAATGAACTTGAAAATGACCAAGAACATGAACATGGGCTTGAATATGAACATGATAATGAACAGGAACATGATAATGAACATGAAAATGAAAATGATCAAGAACATGAAAATGAACTCGAATATGAATATGATAATGAAAATGGACTAGAATATGAATATGATTACGAAAATGAATATGAAAATGAACAGTACAATGAACTTGATAACGAAGATGAACATGATAGTGAATATGAAAGTGAACAGGATTTGTTCAATAACCCTTCGAAAAATGTATTGATAAATTTAAGCAGGTTTATTCAAAGGGCTATGACTTTGGTCAGCGTTCAAGCCCAAGAGTGATTTTGATGAACCATTTGACTAGATAGTAACGACAAGTACTACAAGCTGAATCTATACATAAATTATCATTTGTATATTGTCTCATGTACTAGAATGTACCTGACATCCTGTCCACCACTGTATTATTTTATTTTCACCCCTAATACCAGTGAATCTGGTCTGGGAGTAATAAAGTATTCGTATTCGTTTATTCGTATTCGTAGAAATTGCAGCCAAATTTCATGACACAACGGGACTATATCCCGATTTTGTTCACTATTGAACCTTGTGACAATATAAGCATACCACGGCATTTGGCTCTGATAAGTGACGCTCCACAGATAAACGCAACATAAAGTTGAACGCACAATGACCGCAAACAACCCAGGAAAAGTCCTTACAGTGAAAAAGACATTCAGTGTCACCTGTTCAACAGAAATGACTGGTCGCTTATCATTGATATCGCCTAAATTTCCCAGATCAATGACAGGGCAATTGTGTTGGCACACTACACGGGTCCAATGCAAGTAGATGCGGATCAAAGCTCAACAAAATCAGAAATCTATTGTAGATTCACGAATTCACGGGGAAATATTCATACGTTCAATCTGCTTCGGTAGAAATGTTTTTATCGCTCAAAGTTTAGAATATTTCTAGATGCACCTATCCTGCACCTTTTATTTTGACGAAGATTGTATCAGCAAACAGTATGGTGACCCCCTATTCATCTTAGCCTGATGAGTTACTACGTATACTGCACGTTAAAGCACATTTGCATAAAAGTGATCTATTCTCATAACACATGGTGCTAATGACTCCGAAGAATGTAAACTTCGAGATTTCGAAGAGATAACAAATTGTTGAGTTTAAGGTTCGAAAAGTTTCATTTGAGTATTAGTTAATTTTGCAAATCCCATTTGCTTAGCATCATCAGATGTCAGTATGTGAACATGATATATTCGTTTAGCCATACCAGAGATTTTGATTTTTTTCAGTCATTGGCGTGGTGCTTCCATTACAGCATAATCTGTTTGTTTCACAACCAACTTGGTATATGTCATATGCGGTACAGCCTGTGTCGGTATACGCCATCTTCATGGCTTATTTCGTGGGAACGATCGATCCAGTCCAAGTCTTTCCAGTCAAACAAATGTATGGCACCCATACTTTCTTCAAATTACAGCCCACGATGTCTAAACATGGAACAACAAATGTTTCTAGTGTATCTTCAAAGGACGGACTGTAGCGGTGTGTCCACCTGGATGAAATCTAGAAAAGCACCCGTACCTTCTGATATAGGAACGCGTCTACTTGGGCTGGAGCTAGGGAGCTGAAATTGACCATACTATACTCTTGGGTCAAGCTCTACCAAAAAATGTAAAAAAAAAAACCAAGATGGCCGCTTTAATGATGCCACAGTGACGTCATTTCCAAAAACGGCATTCTTTGGTCGATTTTTCGAAATTTTATTTATGCAATTTCTCCACATAAACTGCATGATAAATTAGCAAATATTAATGTGATGTGAAATAACATAGTTTTTGCCCACTATTCATCACAGAAAGCAGAGTTATGCAAATAGGCTCAAAATGATTCAATATGATAATCTATAAAGTCACGGAGCGTCAGTACTCAATTATTTGTCGTTCCAGAGATAGCTGCCCCCCCCGGTCTGGTAGGGTTAAGGCTAGCGAAGACATTATCATGGTTGCGGAAGGATGGCCGAACAGTGGAATAGGGGACTTTAACGATCGAACAACAAATACTAATACTGGCTTAGTAGAAAGTTGGTGTAGCTTTAGGAGATTTCATATACCATGGGGTCTGAACTTTGCTTATTGTTGCTTCTCCTGATTTGCCAGCCAGGTAAGTACAATATGCATTTGTTTATATTCATTTTGTTTTCAATCACTTTGAATGATGTAACTCCTTTGTTTGAATAAGAATTTCTCCTGAGTTTAATTATAATTGATGTAATCCGGATCTGTTGAAGATTCGTCACTTGTACAATGTCTTCTCCATATAAGTACCCAACACCTAAATATGTGCCTAACCGTAAAGTTACGTAAAAATGTGATTTGTTTGCTTCAAATTATAGCTGGATATGTGTACATTCATAATCCAACGGGTGCCACCGTGGCACCATTGGGCAACTCTTTCTAGGCCACACCCATTTCAACATTATATCTCATAATTAGACCAACATTGGAACACAATATAATCTGTCGATTTGGGTGTCAAATTGAAGTTAATGAGTTGACAATGCCATGAGAATAATTGTAATCATACCGTTTATTATTGGCTTAGTCAACTCTCCAGATGTCTTTTGTTTGTTTGTTTGTTTGTTTGTTTATTCACCAATCAAAAGAAATCAGATTAAACAGTCATATACAGAAAGGGAATACAAGTACAGTAATATATGCAGATTAGAGAACATATAGATTGGCGGGAGATAAACCCCGAAGGGTTTGATTTATCCCGGATTAATTAAAAAATCAAGATATAATAAAAGAAAAGATAGCTTCTATTAAAGAATGTCTAACATGATAGTGGAGGTATGGAATAAAAGAGCACAAAGTTTATATTTCGGGTGAATAATCAACAGGTATGATGCAATTGCTCAGCTTTGCAAATAAAATATATTAATTAGCGGTATTTTGCAATAAATATGTTTGTATCTTCGATTTAAAAAGAGAAATAGATTTGCATTGTTTCAGTTCCGAGGGTAATTTATTCCACTCATTCGGCCTCTTTATTTTAGGAGTGTACAGACTAAGGTCAGTACGATAAAAGGGTCTATATAGGTCAAGATCATGGCCACGAGTGTGGTATTGGTGTATTTCTTTCAATCTCGTGAAGTAGGTTCGGAATTCAAACGGTAAAAGGAAAGATGTCGGCATCGGGCTAAGTGTCAGTTCCTTCTCATTCAACAACTGTAATATTCTGGCACTGAATAATTTCTAAGCTGTGGAGATATATATGCCCGGGTTGTATGGGACCACAGAAAGTCCCGATTGTACATAAAGTCCCGATTGTACATAGTATACGGAACTGTACATTTATGAGCGCGAGGCTGGGCTACAATACGGGGTCCATACGAAATTGGACGATTACAATATGTAAACTCCCTTGGAACTCGAGTTAAAGAAACACCTTATGTGTATACCAGATTGGACATAGTATACGGACCTATACATTTATGAGCACGAGAATGGGCTACCATATTGGGTCCGTACCGAATTGGACGATTACAACATGTAAACTCCGCGAGAACTCTAGTTACAGAAACACCTTATGTGTTTACCAAATTGGACATAGTATACGGACCTATACATTTATGAGCACGAGAATGGGCTACCATATTGAGTCCGTACCGAATTGGACGATTACAATATGTAAACTCCGTGAGAACTCTAGTTACAGAAACACCTTATGGGTATACCAGATTGGACATAGCATACAGGCCTGTACATTTATGAGTACGGGGATGGGCTACCATACTGGGTCCGTACCGAATTGGACGATTACAACATGTAAACTCGGTGAGAACTCTAGTTACAGAAACACCTTATGTGTATACCAGATTGGACATAGTATACGGGCCTATTCATTTATGAGCACGAGGATGGGCTACCATATTGGGTCCGTACCGAAATTGACGATTACAATATGTTAACTCCGTGAGAACTCTAGTCACAGAAACACCTTATGTGTATACCATATTGGACATAGTATACGGACCAATTCATTTATGAGCACGAGGATGGGCTACCCTACTGGGTCCGTACCGAATTGGACGATTACAATATGTAAACTCCGTGAGAGCTCTGGTTACAGAAACACCTTATGTGTATACCAGATTGGACATAGTATACGGACCTATACATTTATGAGCACGAGGATGGGCTACCGTACTTGGTCCGTACCGAATTCGACGATTACAATATGTAAACTCCGTGAGAACTCTAGTTACAGAAACACCTTATGTGTATACCAGATTGGACATAGTATACGGACCTATACATTTATGAGTACGAGAATGGGCTACCATATTGGGTCCGTACCGAATTGGACGATTACAATATGTAAACTCCGTGAGAACTTTAGTTACAGCAACACCTTATGGGTATACCAGATTGGACATAGCATACAGGCCTGTACATTTATGAGTACGGGGATGGGCTACCATACTGGGTCCGTACCGAATTGGACGATTACAACATGTAAACTCGGTGAGAACTCTAGTTACAGAAACACCTTATGTGTATACCAGATTGGACATAGTATACGGACCTATACATTTATGAGCACGAGGATGTGCTACCATATTGAGTCCGTACCGAATTGGACGATTACTATATGTAAACTCCGTGAGAACTCTAGTTACAGAAACACCTTATGTGTATACCAGATTGGACATAGTATACGGACCTATTCATTTATGAGCACGAGGATGGGCTACCCTACTGGGACCGTACCGAATTGGACGATTACAATATGTAAACTCCATGAGAGCTCTAGTTACAAAAACACCTTACGTGTATACCAGATTGGACATAGTATACGACCTATACATTTATGAGGACGAGGATGGGCTACCATACTGGGTCCGTACCGAATTGGACGATTACAACATGTAAACTCGGTGAGAGCTCTAGTTACAGAAACACCTTATGTGTATACCAGATTGGACATAGTATACGGACCTATTCATTTATGAGCACGAGGATGGGCTACCATACTGGGTCCGTACCGAATTGGACGATTACAATATGTAAACTCTGTGTGAACTCTAGTTACAGAAACACCTTATGTGTATACCAGATTGGACATAGTATACGGATCTATACATTTATGAGCACGAGGATGGGCTACCATACTGGGGCCGTACCAAATTGGACGATTACAATATGTAAACTCCGTGTGAACTCCATCCTCGCGAGCCAGTGTAATAATCGATAAGTGACGATCGATACACTGGCTTGGTTAGGTACCGATAACAGTTCTGGATATAAATAACTCGAGGAGTTTCAACCAATCAGTAAGCACACTGAAGCAGCTCATCAGGTCAATCCGCAGCGATGTTTGGATTTTCACTGTGATCGATATATTTGTCGTACGCACGTGCCTTTATCAAGGAAGAGAACCAACGGGCAAAAAACAAGTGTTGAGATGCTCGAACTATGTTTCCCAGCTTTACTGGTCTATGTTTATCTGCATGAGTGAAAACAGCATCTTGACCGTCTACAATACAGATGATTTGGGTTGCGATGCAGTTCTAAAGTAATTGTTCAAGACACAGAGGGTTTGGTGAGGCCAGAATGCCAAATGTTTGATTTCGTATCACAGGTTTGAAGTCTGTGTCAAAAATTTACTCGTCTGAACCAGTTTGCATATCTTTTCGTTCTTACCTAAATTAAGCGTACTAGTTTCGAAAATATGAAGAACGGCAATGTTTCCCAGTCACTTCCTATGTTAAAATTGGCAGTAAGACCCAACCGTGGGTTACGTGATACAGCTATTTGCCGTTCCACTGTTTTTATCATCGCAATACTTGAGTATTGCGGCTGATCGGAGTGAATATCTTATTAAGTTTTAATAATGGTATATTTGTCAGCAAAAGGGATTAGAAGACCACACTTTGGTGCCTCATTGTTATGAATGGAACTGTTAATTGATTCTTTTTCGCGGAGAACTGGCAATGTGTATTCGATACTCTATGTTCTTGGATTTGGGCTCTAAAAGTGTAACACGAAAAGGTTTCTTGATCATTAACAAGCTTTATAATTTTGACGATGACTGTCTACTAATGCCTATATTTTAGTCCTTTTACAAATTCCTGCTGCAGAATATATGAACATGTTGAACCCTTAACGGTGGCCGATAGCGTTTATTGAAAATTCATTTTGGCGTGGTGTAAATCATCCTCTCAGACAAGGTACCAATGATTGTCATGCAGTACACGCCAAGGTGAACCTTTCTTGCGGAAAGAGAACCATACCCATTGTTCATTTCGAGAATAATCAAATTACGTTCCGGTCAACGCAAATTTATGCCATTCATGTTTTCTTCAAATCTGGACTTCAGTGTTAATTCTCCTTGTGGATCTCAAACTGACCGGCTGTAACCGGTATAGAATGTAGAAATTGAACACAGTTGGAATACTAGTATACTGTCTGAATTAAGAGTTCGCCAAGTTAAGGCACGACAACTCCTTGCATGGATAAGATATTGTATGGAAGCCGGATGCGGCCATTCGTGCCTTCGTAACTTCGCCTTACAACGCGAAGCGACGAAGCCGCGAAGTCACGAAGGCGCGAAGGAGCGAAGGGGCGAAGTCGCGAAGGCGAAGGCGCTAAGTCGCGAAAGCGAAGCTGCGAAGCCACGAAGCGGCAATGCAAAGACGCGAAGTGACGAAGCGAAGTGACGAAGTTGTACAGCATCGTCTCTTCGTGTCTTCGCCTTCGCCCCTTCGTGGCTTCGCCTTCGCCCCTTCGTGTCTTCGCCTTCGCCCCTTCGCGTCTTTGCCCCTTCGCCACTTCGCCCCTTCGCGGCTTCGCGCCTTCGCGCCTTCGCCTTATTATTATCATCTTTATTCCTCCTTCTGGAGAGCATAAATGGTATATGTACATACATGAGTAAATAAATAAGTTCAATGAAACAAGCGCAATGAGATACAATTTTTTTTTTGTCTTTTCTTATAAGATGCGCACTTTGCTTGTCATTAAACGTTTTCCATGTCGTGTATATTTTACACACAGTTAATATAAATACAGTTTTATATACATTATAGTTACAGTCCTGCCATATTTTTGCAGTGGGTATGTATGTCACAGATCACAGTCGTCTGGAACATAACTATCCAATTTCACCGATAATTGACGTTTAGAGAACAATAATATGGATAATATATGTATATACATACATGGGTAAATAAGTATGTTCAATGGAACAAGCGCAATGAGATACAGTTTTTTATGCCTTTTCTTATAAGATTCCCACTCTGCTTGCCATGACACACACAGGGCTCCTCCTGCAGTATAGATTGTTTAGACAACAGCAATGTACATCACACAATGTAACTTAACTGGAAGATCTCGCGATAAATAATGAGAATCTAAGCTTCCATCTTCATCGGTCCAGTAATAGCTCTATTACATTCCCGTGTGCAGTTGAGTAGCGTCAATGAAAAAATACCATGCGAACAGTTCTAATCCTTTGCTTTTTGAAAATATCCCGTATTTTCCTTTCGTTCGGAAACAAATAATATCATTTATCAAGTTATACAAGGGAGGGTAGGGAGGGTTTTTCTGTAGCAAACTGGAGAAACCAAATCCATCACTGACATTTTCCAGAAACAAATTCCAGGTAGCCGAGGAAACACCGACCTCGTGGTACAAGGTTGGAGAGTCTAATATAAGGGCGATAACTCACAATCAACATTTACAATAAAACTATAATCACGTTAACATTAGAAAGCGACCTTGTTGATCCTCACATAAACTTAATTATGGTAACCCTAATTTCCTTTTATCAAGTTATACAATCATCCATGAAGATTAAAACCCCATTGATCATTCACCGTATAACCGCTCTGAGGTTACCCGTAGATGGCGACGTGACATTTAAGTATCCGGGTGACATCAATTTCTTTCAAAGAATATCTGATTTCTCAACCTCGTCACCAGGGGTCGCTTTCATGACCGGATGGCTCTTGTTTCGAGATTGCTGGATTTCTCAAATTGTGTCTTTAAAGGAGATTAACGGACGTGATTGGTCTGTGGTGTGAGTTTAGCGCCGGCATAAAGGAAAGAATCTCCCAGATAATAATGCCTCGTCTTCTATGTTTTCCTTCATGAATTTGTTTTACATATGTTGGAGAGAAGCAAAAAAGATATGAATTGGACAGTTTTTCTTATGGAAATACTTTCCTTTACCCCAGTACATAGACCAGCCTCTGGTGACGTCTTTCAATCGCTGTGTAGCTGAATATGAACACTGCCCAAGTTCTGACGACTCTTTCAGCTGTTTCAGCTGACATGGTATTCCAAATGGTTCAGGCTATTGACTATGCCAATATGCTCACGCTGTGGAAATTTCGGCTTGCATGCATACACTCTCAGAAGGATCCAAGGATTTCTCCTGAAATTCAATCGATTCATCCACAACTCAATTGTCAGGGATTTTAGCCCGAAATCCAGGACATTTCCCGTGAATTCAACGGTGAAGTCGCTGAAATTCATGAAATCGCCCCAGAATTTCAGGCTGGAACCCCTGAAAATTGAGTTATGGGTGTATGGCCTGGATTTGAGAGTGTCTGGATGAGCGGGCCCTGTTTGTTTCGTGTTGAATTGACATTTGATTTCTTGAAAACGGTTGCAATATATCTAAAAAATAATGATCGCATATTGAGTTCGTTTCACGCGAATAACAAGTTAACTCGATTGCCTACCCCCAAAACGTATTTAATATGCGAAAAATAGATTGTATTATTCTTTGGAAAATACAGATGGTGGCAGGGTAATTTGGTTCTCAGTCTGTATTCACAATTAAATACCGGTACTACGAATTTAATTATGTAGGCAGTAGCATTTGCAATATCATACCGTAATTATCGATTCGAGAATATGGTGATAACCCCAACGCGAATTTTGCACGCCGACAAGGAGCTCATGAAAAGTCTAAATACAAAGACGCTTCAGTCTACATAAACGCATCTGTCTATTTTGTAGATTTAATATGTTCAAACCTGGTATAGTTCCATGGTTCATGAAGCCCCATAAATGCAAACTTGAAGTGGTCATCTATTGAGAAGACATCGAGGCCGCAGCGCCCCTCAGTCGCGGGCATGTAAAGTCTTCTTCCCGCTTGAAAATAAGTCTTGATTTCACAAGCGGTAGGCCGGTATCGCCATGTTTATTTATACGGACATAGACGGAAATATCCTCTTCCATGGCAGGGTGCTCTGAGATGCGCTGCATTTACCCCTGGAGAGGCGCGAAGCAGAACGTCAGGAGCTTCAGACTGAAAATGATGGGCGGCGTCATTTGCCGTTCCGACCCCGATGCATACTGACGTCACTGTATCCCTTTATGACGTCACGTAGCGACACAAGTCAACACCACAGAGCTGCTGAAAGTCTTGAGTATATTGAAGAAAAGTATTTATCCGCAGGTTTACTCCATCGATAAGAATTCTGAAGGTGAGCAAACGTGTGCTGTATGTTATTTGTTCTTTTTTTTATAAAAAGCCTGTTCTTTGGACAACAATATACATGGATTACAATCGATAGTGCACCTCCAGGGATAGGCCTACGCGCTCGCTCTTGGAGGTTTAGAAGGGTTATCTCAGAGTGAAAATGGAAGGCTCCACTTTAAATTCCTTTCTGTGGCGTACATATCTTTATTATCCTTTCTTTTCTTCATCGCACGGAACAACCCAATAACCATCGAACACAAGATGACAATCCAAAGCATACGATTGTTAGTACTGGAAATGGTGCATATAAAAAGATGCTACACTGTTGTATATCGATTTCTGATATCATGTATATCTGTTTAATTGTAATTTGCTGTTGTTCATTCCCCTAGATGCACCGGAGATATGCCCGGGAGTCTAATCGGCTAAAATAAAAACAGTTCACCACTTCTTAGTTCAATTTTATCGAACTTTCACCCAAAACACGCGTGTACCGGTTGTGAGGCGCAGTGACTTTCGCACTTTATTTTCTTAAATAACGAAACTATAGTTTATATGAATATGATCCTTATGTGGATATATCCACCAACACCCTTAATGTTCCGTGAAAGTCAGTTTATTATAAAATAATAGTTTGAGACTTTATCCAGGAATCACAAATCACGGCCAGGTAGACAGATGACGCCGAGTGGAGCCTTTTATACCTCCAAGAACGAGCAGGTTAATTGTGTGGGAAAGATCCAACTTTCGTACAATGAATTCTGAGATCGGAAAGCCAAACAAGTACAGTTAGCTTGTACGTTCTCGACATCGTCGTGAAGCTCTCCCTTGAACTGCTAATAGTTTTACCATATCTGTGTTTCTTCTTTTGTCACTGGTGAAGGAAGATTCTTCTACCGTTCATCAGCGGCATTAGAGGCCTAAATCCGAAAAAAACCCTGCAAAATAGAAAAGAATCCACCTCACGGCACATTTTAGTCTCGGACCAGAACCAAAGACCTAACGGATATCGATACTATAGTATAGTATAGTATTTGAAGCCACTTATAGTTTCTTCCATACCATTATATGAGCAAGTTTCATTGTATTGAAGGTGAGCCTAAGTTTGAAATGAGACATCGCCAAAGCCTGTTAAATTGAATGCCTGCAGCATATTTTATTTATACAGTAATATCAAAAATAGTTCGAGGTACACTTATCATTAAAGGTATAGTTCGGAAAACTATTTAGCTTATTCTGTGGCTTCTTTTAATAAGTATGTGTTACGATATACAGTATAACAGATACATTGATCTTATATTTACCCTTTCTTCTGTTACTTGTTAGTGAAGAAACGCAGTTCACCTGATATGGTTAAAGTTATGTTAATTTGACTTTTTAGTTTTGCCCATTTTTGTTGCAACTCGATACTCGAGAATGGTAGCCTATACGGTATATTTTTTTGAAAGAAGTTCAAATTCCGGCAATAACATTTGAGTACTTATTCTCACATTTGAATCGAAATCATGAATTTATAGGAATTTAATTGAAACAACTTTAGATGATCTTTAAAAAATAGTAAAACCACCGCTTCTTACTCAAAGAACCATAACCTTAAAAACGCGGTGAAAATTAAAACAAGCAAGGGAGCTTCTCTAGCCAGAAATATGGGAATACATATGCCATATTTCATAACTGAGGTGAATACCGCGGATGGTATTGGAAAGATAGATGGTAAAACTCGTGAAAAAAAAGACGAAAGCGTTTCTGGTGTGAGATAGACACTCAACAGCGAAGCGCGTATAATTATGATGGTCGGGGCCCTTCCATCATATATAACAGTATTAATGTACTGTCTGTTGGAATTTTCTTACACGCGTAATCATGCAAACAATTTGACTCCTTAAGTACGCTCACCCGAGGAAAGGCTTAATTGTGTATTGTGAAAATATGTGATAAAAACACCTATTATCTTTAAGAGAACTGGACACCTTAAGATTCTGTTTATATTTATGTAGATAACCACATGGTCACTGACATTATATTTGTCCTTACAGTGAACAGAAGTCGCAAAAATGAGCGACGAACCCGAAAACTGGGAAGAAATCCCGAATGACACAGTTTTTGAACTACCGTCACCAGGGCTCCCAGAAGACAGATCGAGCTGGACAGATGGGTCATCTGGCAATCTATCGCTTGACACACACACTGGACCATCCGTGAATTTCGGTGCTGAAACCGACAATTCACTAGCATCATCGACGGTAATAACCCTCTCATTGGATCTAGGAGAGGATCCGTTCCGTGGTTCACCACGAAATCTATTGCCAAAGCCACTCCTCGAGCACGTGACTCTGTCTGATTCAACCGCAGGCCCAGGTCCGGACAATGATGTACCGGTATATGAATCAATCGAGCCCGAGTTTGACTCCTTGTCGGACTCCTCCAGTGAGTCTCTTCAAAATCCTTCAAGAGATTCATCAGGACGGATAGTAGTTGATTTGAGAAATGACCCAGCATCTACGACTGCTATTACAGGTAAGTTGTGCCACTTGAGATGCTATATGGGTAGGCTCCTACTTCTCATGTAAATCAGATCTGCACATATGAGAACATTCCAATGCTGTATAAGACTTCAAGCGAACTTGGCTTCAAATTGAAACAACTGATTTAAATATACCTCAATGACTGGTTCCCATATCTATCTGAATTGCCTGAAGAGTTGACATTTAATATTTTGTCGTATGAGTCATGAGGTCGGTTCAACCATTCTCCTGTTATTTCACCTATTTCTCTTTATATAGGATTACGAGAGAGAAAGTTGTACGATGTAGCCAAGGTGAAATTACAGTCTTGTTTGAAGAAAGCCGCCAGTGATGACACCAACAAAAGACATAGGGTGAATTTCGCGTCCCTAAATCGGGTCAAGTTTTATGATCCGTCCCCGTATCTCACCAGTACGAAAAGCTGCTTGGGAGAGGCTCTGGTCAAAATGAAAGTCACGTGTGGAGGGGAAAAGGTAAAATTATGGCTCCATACGAGAGGATATACTGCTGAGGGATATACTGCTGAGGGATATACTGCTGAGGAATATACTGCTCTGGACCATCCTGCCGAGGGAATATGGAATGATGACGTGGACTTCGAAACTTGGCCAGGTTTATCTGTGTCCATGAGAAATTTCGAAGAGATCCCGTGGAATCTTGCAGACGTTGAGCTTCCATCGAAGGGTCGTCTGACATTATCTGACGAAGATATCCGGCTGCTTTCATTCAATGATCTCAGTTTACATATGAATGACCAGCCGACACTGTCCGAACAAGGTTTTCGTCGGACGCCATATAATGTCTTCCGATATTCAAGCCCACCACAGAGTTACTCAGGGTCACAAAGCAGTATCGGATTGGATGCTGAGATTACAGACCGCCCTACCTTATCTGAGCGAGGCTTGACCAGGATGTCATTCAACCCCATTTCCATGGAAGACAGCTCATATATAGACTCCGATGAACCCGTGGAATCGACATCCCGTAATCCTGTCGGCGATACAAAACCACCAAGTTTACAGGATCTCAAGGACAACCTTGCCACTAATAGCCCCGTTCCAAAATGGCATCAATGGTTCTTGGATGGTACATCAAGTCGAAGCCAAAGCAGAACAGATCCATCTGTGTTACATATTAGTTCTCAAACCACGACAATGACAGAGAGCTTGAATCCCAGCGCCCAGTTGAGCTTACAGACGGATGAAAATAGTAAGCCATTGTTATTCAGATTACATTGAGATAATAATGAACTGAATGAAAACAAAATCGTGTTTTAAAACATTGACACTCTTGGCTGGACTTGTACTATATCATTTCATTGAAGATATCATATTGTTGTGTTTGTATTCTTATTCCTACTGAATAATTTGACATAAACGCATTTTATAATTCCATGGTATATATGATGGAGAATAAATCTCCTTGGAGGAGTGGTCCAAACATTTTTTTTGTATTTTCAACAGATACATCCGAAGTTGCCACTAATAACCCCGTTCCAAAATGGCATCAATGGTACTTGGATGGGACATCAAGTCGAAGCCAAAGCAGAACAGATCCATCTGTGTTACATATTAGTTCTCAAACCAAGGCAATGCCAGAGAGCTTGAATCCCAGCACCCAGTTGAGCTTACAGACGGATGAAAATAGTAAGCCATTGTTATTCAGATTACATTGAGATAATAATGAACTGAATGAAAACAAAATCGTGTTTTAAAACATTGACACTCTTGGCTGAACTTGTTGTACTATATCATTTGATTGAAGATATCATATTGTTGTGTTTGTATTCTTATTCCTACTGAATAATTGGACATAAAAGCATTTTATAATTCCGTGGTAAATATGATGGGGAATAGATCTCCTTGGAGGAGTGGTCCAAACATTTTTTTCCTATTTTCAACAGATACATCCGAAGTTGCCACTAATAACCCCGTTCCAAAATGGCATCAATGGTTCTTGGATGGGACATCAAGTCGAAGCCAAAGCAGAACAGACCCATCTGTGTTACGTATTAGTTCTCAAACCACGGCAATGCCAGAGAGCTTGAATCCCAGCGCCCAGTTGAGCTTACAGACGGATGAAAATAGTAAGCCATTGTTATTCAGATTACATTGAGATAATAATGAACTGAATGAAAACAAAATCGTGTTTCAAAACATTGGCACTCTTGGCTGGACTTACTGTACTATATCATTTGATTGAAGATATCATATTGTTATGTTAGTATTTTTATTTCTACTAAATAATTTGACATAAAAGCATTTTATAATTCCGTGGTAAATATGATGGAGAATAAATCTCCTTGGAGTGGTCCAAACATTTTTGTTTTCTATTTTCAACAGATACATCCGAAGTATGGACCAAGACGTTCGGCAAGGGTGTGACAACACATTTGGGTGAGATAGCAGACGACAGTTGTGCTCATGTCTCCACACAGACGACACGGAGAGACGGAAAGGTCCGGAGACTGTTCAGCTCCATTGGAAAGAGAGTTAGACGACTTGGGCGACGCCTGCTTCCATGTGTCTCCTCCCAGACGACTGACTAAAAAACAACTCCAAATGCATGGTAATGGGACAGGGTGGGGTGGGTGTGTTTCACATGGGGAATGAGTTTGTCTACCAGCGAGTTACCAAATCAAAAGCAGGCAAATGCATTTGGAAGAAGGTGATTGTCAACCAGAGGCAAAGGTAACAACAATGTGTTTCTATAAGAGAGCCCGTGCTTACAAGTTCGACACTCATCACTGCTGATGAAGCAAGGCTAAAGGATACATGGGTTATCATGAAGGAAGCACGAGAGGAGGTTGGTTCGAATATACAGGTTGACATTACCGGTGTGACGGAAACGGTGGCCCGCTGCATCCAGAGTCCGGGGGGCACTCGCGTCCAGATGTAAGTGTCCCAAGACACTAAGATCTGGATTTAATTGTCCGTCGGGCATTCAGGTCTGGATTTGGATGTCCTGGGACACTGGCTTCCAGGAGACGAAAGTCCTAACCCGGAGCCCAGTGTCCGCCTCGATTACTACTTCCGATTTTTCATCCAATTTACACGCGAACATGTGTACCAGAGAGTAGTATAGAAAGGGGAGTTACGGCGTTATTGACCTACTTCCGACAGGTGGTGCCAACAGTTCATTTCCGTCTGACCTTTGTGAAGTCACTTCCGGTTCCGTTCATGTGTTATAAAATGACCTTTAACCCTGCGCATGATGTCCGCTATTGTGCGCATGGTCACTTCCGATCACGTGACCGGAACCGGGAGTGACCTCACAAAGGTCAACCGAAAGTGACCTGTTGACGTCACCGGTTGAAGGTAGGTGAATAACGCCCTAAGTCCCCCCTCTCTCCGTCTCTTCCTCCTACTCAGGAGATCAGTGAGGACGAAAATGAAATGAAAAAAACAAGATAATTTTAACAAAAAATCTTGAAATTTATGCTAAGAAATAGCCGGGTAGGACTGCATCACACCTAAGGGCTTCCCCTCGTGCTTTCGCGATTCTTTGCTTGTCTCGTGAGAGCTTGTTCACTACAGTGAAGAATACAACATACAGACAGAATTTGTATCCGTTGTTTTAATACACAATACTATGGAATCTTGGTACTTCTTAGTTCTTCAGATAAATTCAACAGAATTTGGCTCTTCGTTAAACCAGTTTGGCGCTTGTGCTCTCCGCACTCCGGGAAATTTTGTTGTCTATTTTCGCAGCAGGTGGAACCAAAATACAGATCCAAATTCTCATAACAAAATACCAAGTAACAATACAAAAAGAACCAAATTGTTCTACGAGGACTGTGTGGAACCAAATATCCTGAGGAACAAAGAATAACCGCGATTTGTGAGAAAGTAAGCATCATGGATAACAAACATGTCCGTTTAAAGATATAATCAGTCACAAATATCGCCAAAGACCCTAAGGCACTCGCAAATTAATTGTTTATTCATGACATATTCTGGATTAAGAAAAAACATGTATGTAGAACACACCGGGTATGTATTCTATGCGTTGGCCTATGGGGGATATCGACTTTTTCCGAGTTTTTCGGGCTTTTCTATATATTTTGGACTATTTTATGCAAACAATTCCTTCTTTAACCCTACAAGGCCTGGGATAGGGACATTCACCACCACCAAACTTTCTGTGCAATCTCCGGAACGACAAAAGAATGAGAGCTGACACTCCGTGAATTTGTAGTTTATCATACACGCTTAAAACTAAAGTGTTGAAACTTTTTTCGTAAAGTGTTGAAATAACCCTTTAAGTGTGTCCACAGGGACACTTAAAGTGCAGCCCCTGTGGACACACTGAAAGGGTTATTTCATCACTTTACGAGTAAGTTTCAACACTTTAGCTTTAAGCGTGTATTGGGGTCATTTTGGGCCTACTTGCGTAACATCTCGAGCAGAGGATCACGGGTAAATTCACGGGTAATTTTTCATGCATTTTTTTGGAAAAATTACATGAATACAATTTTCGCAAAATTTGGTTAAAAATTCGACCAAGAAAGGTATTTTATGTAAAATGACGTCACTGTGACGTCATCAAAGCTGCCATCTTGGATTGTTTTTACAGTTTCTTGTACAGGTTGACGCAAAGGTATAGTGTGGTAAGTTTGAGACCCTTTACTTCAAGGGATAAGAACAATAGTTAGTAGTTAGTGAGGGTGGGGGGAGGGGGCCGAATTCGCCCCCCCCCCCTTAGGCCTGGACAGGTCCTAAACATCCCAGGCCAGATAAGGTTAACACAGAATTTCTTTAGATTAACGGCGGAACCTTTGAACCGCGAAATAAAGCTAGCAACCGCAGGGTAAATGTTACTCCGCGGTTTAACCCTATCTGGCCTGGACGATTTGGGGTGTACCGCAGCCTGGGGCGGCGGAAAGTTCCACCCCCTATATATTTTCCCTATCGCTAAGGCTAGAGGGCTGAAACTTACCACACTATATCTCTGGGTCAAGCTCAAATGTAAAATAATCGAAGAAGGCCGCCATTATGACGTCACTGTGACGTCATTTTCAACAGAGCATTATTGGACGATTTTTCGGTCAAAATCTTCGATTTTTTTTTTGTTTTTTTCTCCGCAAAAAATGCATGATAAATTAGTAAATAATAATCTGATATGAACTAAACTAAGTTTTACCCAGTTTTCCGTACAGAAAAGCAACAATTTTGAAGAAATATGACGGAAACATCACTTTTCTGGTACCCCCACATGGCCGCCATTTTTAATTTACCCATGACCCTCTGCTCGGGGGTCATGCAAATTGGCTCAAAATGACCTCAATATGATAATCTAAAAAGTCGCGGAGTTTCAGCTCTCCAATTTTTTGTCGTTCCGGAGATACGAGCAAGAAACCAACAGGGTTGGTATAGGGTTAAAAGTTACTTCGCGGTTTAAAGGTTTACTCGATGGTTTAAAGGTTTACTCTGCGGTTTAACGGTGTAAACGTTTCCAGAGTTTGTTTGGTTTTCGTTGAAAAAAAACCAAAAAAAAACGATAAAGTCATTTATGACGACGTTACTAGAAATGACAAAAATGTGAACAAAACATGTGATAAACTCAAATCTGTTTATAGAAAATAGACGACAATCAAGAACATCCCCAAGAAAGGCAGAAAATGTAATAAAAACAATGTAAAAAAAATCGATGTCCCCTATATGTCACCCTAATTCTTTAATGCCCTTTATGGACCATCGTTATCCAAGCTTGGATTGAATAGGTAATAAATATACCCGGTGTACGTCATGAATACACCATTACTTTGCAAGCGCCTTAGGTTGAACTTCCGGTAATGTATACATACAATTAGCCATAAATGAAGTCTACAAAATATATTAATTGCGGGTCACAAGGACTCACTTTTCGCGTTTCTATGTAAATGGGTTATACCAAAAAAGAATAATGTCTCATTCAAACAATCATCCCGGTGAAAACGTTTGCACTTGGGTGGAAACTTCGGATTGGAAAAGGTTTTCACTCGGGTGAAAACTAAACTGAAAAAAATATATACCAAACTAAAATTAATAGCATGTCGTATATGGGCCACCGTAAGGATGTACATTGACTTAAATACATAAAATTAGTATTCCTAAAAAAAATATATATTTAACAAAGATGTGACGGTATAACTTTACAAGACGTACAAAAGCTGTACATGAGAAATCCAGAAAATCAAACATTTTCCACTGACCCCGACTAGGATCGAACCCACAATCTTACCTTCTGCTGTACTGTCCACCGTCCATGCCTTTATCCACTGCACCACCGATTTGCTGGCCGAACCTCTGTTCAGAATTTCTAGCCTTTACTATTCCTTTAGTTTCATATACAGGTCAACCGGACTCTGAGGTATGCCGGACTCTGAGGACTTCCATAGCTGTGGAAGCGCCCATAGTCCGCCAGATGCCATGGTCCGGGCCCTATATATATGAGAAGGGACATTCCTGTCTAGATTTCAGTGACCCGGACACCAACGATATCAGGACCATGGTTTCTGCTGATAGGGGGACAATTGTTTCCGAGGGAGGACTTTTGTATCTGGATCTAGGTGCCCTTCGGGCACCCAGATCCAGATACCATGGTCCCCGGACCCTCATATCTGGCGGACCACCATTGCTTCCACACCGGTACCAGATAATGTAATACATACAGGGTGTTTGAAGCAAATGCAGGTTGGTTGAAAGCTGACGAGAAATGCTAGGACTGGTCCAGGAGCCGACTCGGTACATGCACATACCAGATCATTTAGCATACAGCTGATAATAATCGTCAATCGCTCCAATGATTCAACCTCCACGTCACCCCAAACAAAAGCCAATTTTCAAACCTAGCCTGTAGATCTCTAAACTGATGATCCGAAGAGTCTTATAATAGGCATTGGTATCTAATGTCTCAAATGGTTTACTGTATAATGATATAACATATATTTCTATCGCATACAAAGTAATACATACAACAATCTATGATACTATTAAGTGTCAGCTACGCTAGTAGTGGACGAATGCGCGTCTGGGTGCAGGGTGTAGGTACACATTGCGCAGGAAGTTACAGGTAGGAGGAGGAGCGGGTAAGAGACAGAAGAGATGTGAATTTGACCAATCAAATAACGGCATATTTGACTACATGATCACAATTTGTAACACTCGTCTTTCAATTCAGTTTTCTCCCTGAAGGTGAAAATTTGCTGCAATTATTAATACGTCTAAACCGCAAAGAGCGAGGATTTGCCAGACTCAAATTCCTTGTCAGGTTTGCAGATCATTCGTCTGACATTGACTGGCTGGGAGAAATTAAAACCTTTATACCAAATATCGATTTCATGATAACCTATATCAAAATCATGAGGGGAAGGGGCGGGGGGTGGGGTGTATGCCAGAAAACACTCTGATACCGCCCCACACTCTGATACCGTCCCACCCATAATAATGTATCCAAAATTCACTTGTAATCGTGGCAATAACCCACATACTTGAGAAATAGATTGAATTAGCGAGTTGTTCCCGACTGGACTCGATAGCCCAGTCGGTAGAACATTAGGACTGTATCCCCTAAGTCGTGAGTTCGATTCTCACCGAGCCAGTATTTTCTGACAGGGTGTTTCACAATGTAGGAATATAATTATATTATATCTCGTGGCAATAAGCCGCATACTTGAGAAATGGATTGAATAAGCGAGTTGTTCCCGACTGGACTCAGTAGCTCAGTCGGTAAAACATTGGGACGGTATCCCCTAAGTCGTGAGTTCGATTCTCACCGAGCCAGTATTTTCTGACCAGATGTTTCATAATGTAAGCATATAATTATATTATATTTTATCACTGTAGATGACTGTAATTGTTAGTGGAAACATTGTATCTCCGAGTATATCCAAAATTGACTTGTTATCGTGGCAATAAGCCACGTACTTACTGGACAAATGGATTGAATTAGCGAGCTGTTCCCGACTGAACTCGGTAGCTCAGTCGGTAGAGCAGTGAGAAGATATCCCCTTAAGTCGTGTGTTCGATTCTCACCCGAGTCAGTATTTTCTGGCAGGGTGTTTCAATTGTAGGAATAACAATTATTAGTCGAAACATTGTATCTTCGAATGTATCAAAAATTGTCCTGTTATCGTGCCAATAAGCCGCGTACTTACTGGTCAAATGGATTGAATTAGCGAGCTGTTCCCGACTGGACACGGTAGCTCAGTCGGTTGAGCAGTGGGACGGTATCCCTTAAGTCGTGCGTTCGATTCTTACCCGAGTCAGTACTTTCTGGCAGGGTGTTTCACAATGTAAGAATATAATAATATTAGAATTCATCCCTGAAAACGGCTATAATTATTAGTCGAAACATTGTGTCTCGAATATATCCAAAATTGACTTGTTATCGTGGCAGTGGGCCGGGTAGTTGTGAAATGGATTGAATTAGCGAGCTGTTCCCGACAAGACTGGGTAGCTCAGTCGGTAGAGCAGTGGGACGGTTTCCCCTAAGTCGTGAGTTCGATTCTAACCGATCCAGTATTTTCTGACAGGGGTATCACAATGTAGGATTATGATTATATTATAATTTATCCTTAAAGAGGCATGGCTCCAATTATTAGTCAAAACATTTCATTTTTTCCAATTTTCTTTTTCCGTTTTTTCCCCCAATTCATTAAACGCCATATAGGCATTCTTGATAAATAGTAGATATGAAATAGTTTTATAATTTATTCCTGAATTTTTTTTATTCCTGAAGTTTTATAAGCTATTCTCGACTGGACTCGGTTTAGCTCAGTCGGTAGAGCAGTAGGACGGTATCCCATAAGGCGTGAGGTCGATCCTTACCGGGGCCAGTATTTTCTGGCAGGGTGTTTCACAATGTAGGAATATAATTTATCCTTCAGGATGGCTGCAATTAGTAGTCAAAACATTTCATTTTTTCCAATTTTCTTTTTCCCGCTTTGTTGTTCAATTCAATAAACGTCATGCAGTCATTCTTGATAAAAAGTAGATATGAAATACAGACTCGTTCAGTCTAGGTATTGCTACGAGAGAGGGTGTTCTACATCCTTCAGGTATTCGATCCCGCAATAAAATAATCTTCTTCCTGGTAAGGTTTGGCAAGGGTTTTTTTTCAATATTCGGAATATCTCTCCAATTTCTTCCACATGTTTCAGCCAATAGATACAATAGGGTATATCTGGATAAATGGGATAGTTTCGGTCATACTCGCACAAATGTCACTATCCGATTTGAAAGTCTCTCCGGCCATAGCAGACATGGTAGCTGAGGTAGATAGATATCAGCCAATAGTAGACATGGTAGCTGAGGTAGATAGATATCAGATAGTAGTAGACATGGTAGCTGAGGTAGATAGATATCATAGTAGTAGATATGGTAGCTGAGGCAGATAGATATCAGATAGTAATACACATGGTAGCGGAGGTAGATAGATATCAGATAGTAGTAGACATGGTAGCTGAGGTAGATAGATACCAAATAGTAGTAGATATGGTAGCTGAGGTAGATAGATATCAGATAGTAGTAGACATGGTAGCTGAGGTAGATAGATATCAGATAGTAATAGACATGGTAGCTGAGGTAGATAGATATCAGACAATAGTAGACATGGTAGCTGAGGTAGATAGATACCAAATAGTAGTAGACATGGTAGCTGAGGTAGATAGATATCAGATAGTAGTAGACATGGTAGCTGAGGTAGATAGATATCAGATAGTAATAGACATGGTAGCTGAGGTAGATAGATATCAGATAGTAGTAGACATGGTAGCTGAGGTAGATAGATATCAGATAGTAGTAGACATGGTAGCTGAGGTAGATAGATATCAGATAGTAGTAGACATGGTAGCTGGGGTAGATAGATATCAGATAGTAGTAGACATGGTAGCTGAGGTAGATAGATATCAGATAGTAGTAGACATGGTAGCTGAGGTAGATAGATATCAGATAGTAGTAGACATGGTAGCTGAGGTAGATAGATATCAGATAGTAATAGACATGGTAGCTGAGGTAGATAGATACCAAATAGTAGTAAAGATTACATGGTAGCTGAGGTAGATAGATATCAGATAGTAGTAGACATGGTAGCTGAGGTAGATGGATATCAGATAGTAATAGACATGGTAGCTGAGGTAGATAGCTATCAGATAGTAATAGACATGGTAGCTGAGGTAGATAGATATCAGATAGTAGCAGACATGGTAGCTGAGGTAGATCGATATCAGATAGTAATAGACATGGTAGCTGAGGTAGATAGATACCAAATAGTAGTAGACATGGTAGCTGAGGTAGATAGATATCAGATAGTAGTAGATATGGTAGCTGAGGTAGATAGATATCAGATAGTAATACACATGGTAGCGGAGGTAGATAGATATCAGATAGTAGTAGACATGGTAGCTGAGGTAGATAGATACCAAATAGTAGTAGATATGGTAGCTGAGGTAGATAGATATCGATAGTAATAGACATGGTAGCTGAGGTATATAGATTATCACTACGAGTGGTCATTTATCTGATTTTTATCACACGAGTTTGATAAAACCCATATGAAACGAGCTTTAGCGAGTTTCATATGGGTTTTATCAAACGAGTGTGATAAAAATCAGATAAATGACCACGAGTGTTATAATTTATTTCTCACATCAAAATAATGTTGAAAAATAACCAAAAATATAGTTAGCAAACTGTAAGGGTGTGATACAGGTTTTGTATCACATGGGTGTATCACACTGCTTTTGGCCGCTGTGATGTGAGAAAGATAGATATCAGATAGTAATAGACATGGTAGCTGAGGTAGATAGATGTCAGATAGTAGTAGACATGGTAGCTGAGGTAGATAGATATCAGATAGTAATAGACATGGTAGCTGAGGTAGATAGATATCAGGTAGTAGCAGACATGGTAACTGAGGTAGATAGATATCAGATAGTAATAGAGATGGTAGCTGAGGTAGAGAGATATCAGATAGTAGTAGACATGGTAACTGAGGAAGATAGATATCAGATAGTAATAGACATTGTAGCTGAGGCAGATAGCCATCAGATAGTAAAAGAGAGGGTTTCTGAAGTAGATAGATATCAGATAGTAATAGACATGGTAGCTGAGGTAAAAAGATACCAGATAGTTGTGGACATAGTAGCTGAGGCAGATAGATATCAGATAGTAATACACATGGTAGCTGAGGTAGATATATCAGACAGTAATAGACATGCTAGCTGAGGTGGATAGGTATCAGATAGTATGAGATGAGCGTAGCTGAGGTAGATAGATATCAGATAGTAGCAGACATGGTAGCTGAGGTAGATCGACATCAGATAGTAATAGACATGGTAGCTGAGGTAGATAGATACCAAATAGTAGTAGACATGGTAGCTGAGGTAGATAGATATCAGATAGTAGTAGATATGGTAGCTGAGGTAGATAGATATCAGATAGTAATACACATGGTAGCGGAGGTAGATATATCAGACAGTAATAGACATGGTAGCTGAGGTAGATAGATATCAGACAGTAATAGACATGGTAGCTGAGGTAAATAAATATCAGATAGTAGTAGACATGGTAGCTGAGGCAGATAGATATCAGATAATAGTTGACATGGTAGCTGAGGTAGATAGATATCAGATAGTAATAGACATGGCAACTGAAGTAGATAGATATCAGATAATAGTGGACATGGTAGCTGAGGTAGATAGATATCAGATAGTAATAGACATGGTAGCTGAAGTAGATAGATATCAGATAGTAGCAGACATGGTAACTGAGGTAGATAGATATCAGATAGTAATAGACATGGTAGCTGAGGTAGAGAGATGTCAGATAGTAATAGACATAGTAGCTGAGGTAGATAGATGTGAGATAGTAGTAGACATGGTAGCTGAGGTAGATAGATATCAGATAGTAATAGACATGGTAGCTGAGGTAGATAAATATCAAATAGTAGTAGACATGGTAGCTGAGGTAGATAGATGTCAGATAGTAGTAGACATGGTAGCTGAGGTAGATAGATATCAGATAGTAATAGACATGGTAGCTGAGGTAGATAGATATCAGATAGTAGTAGACATGGTAGCTGAGGTAGATAGATATCAGATAGTAATACACATGGTAGCTGAGGTGGATAGATGTCAGATAGTAGTAGACATGGTAGCTGAGGTAGATAGATATCAGATAGTAATAGACAAGGTAGCTGAGGTAGATAGATATCAGATAGTAATAGACATGGTAGCTGAGGCAGATAGATGTCAGATAGTAATATATATGTTTAGCTAAGGTAGCTAGATATGAGATAATAGTAGACATGGTAGCTGTGGTATATAGATATCAGATAGTAGTAGACATGGTAACTGAGGAAGATAGATATCAGATAGTAATAGACATTGTAGCTGAGGCAGATAGCCATCAGATAGTAAAAAGATACCAGATAGTTGTGGACATAGTAGCTGAGGTAGATAGATATCAGATAGTAGTAGACATGGTAGCTGAGGTAGATAGATATCAGATAGTAATAGACATGGTAACTAAGGTAGATATCAGATAGTAATAGACATTGTAGCTGAGGCAGATAGATATCAGATAGTAGCAGACATGGTAACTGAGGAAGATAGATATCAGATAGTAATAGACATTGTAGCTGAGGTAGATAGATGTGAGATAGTAGTAGACATGGTAGCTGAGGTAGATAGATATCAGATAGTAATAGACATGGTAGCTGAGGTAGATAAATATCAAATAGTAGTAGACATGGTAGCTGAGGTAGATAGATGTCAGATAGTAGTAGACATGGTAGCTGAGGTAGATAGATATCAGATAGTAATAGACATGGTAGCTGAGGTAGATAGATATCAGATAGTAGTAGACATGGTAGCTGAGGTAGATAGATATCAGATAGTAATACACATGGTAGCTGAGGTGGATAGATGTCAGATAGTAGTAGACATGGTAGCTGAGGTAGATAGATATCAGATAGTAATAGACAAGGTAGCTGAGGTAGATAGATATCAGATAGTAATAGACATGGTAGCTGAGGCAGATAGATGTCAGATAGTAATATATATGTTTAGCTAAGGTAGCTAGATATGAGATAATAGTAGACATGGTAGCTGTGGTATATAGATATCAGATAGTAGTAGACATGGTAACTGAGGAAGATAGATATCAGATAGTAATAGACATTGTAGCTGAGGCAGATAGCCATCAGATAGTAAAAAGATACCAGATAGTTGTGGACATAGTAGCTGAGGTAGATAGATATCAGATAGTAGTAGACATGGTAGCTGAGGTAGATAGATATCAGATAGTAATAGACATGGTAACTAAGGTAGATATCAGATAGTAATAGACATTGTAGCTGAGGCAGATAGATATCAGATAGTAGCAGACATGGTAACTGAGGAAGATAGATATCAGATAGTAATAGACATTGTAGCTGAGGCAGATAGATATCAGATAGTAGCAGACATGGTAACTGAGGTAGATAGATATCAGATAGTAATAGACATGGTAACTGAGGAAGATAGATATCAGATAGTAATAGACATTGTAGCTGAGGCAGATAGATATCAGATAGTAGCAGACATGGTAACTGAGGTAGATAGATATCAGATAGTAATAGACAGATAGTGGGGTGTATGCCAGAAAACACTCTGATACCGCCCCACACTCTGATACCGTCCCACCCATAATAATGTATCCAAAATTCACTTGTAATCGTGGCAATAACCCACATACTTGAGAAATAGATTGAATTAGCGAGTTGTTCCCGACTGGACTCGATAGCCCAGTCGGTAGAACATTAGGACTGTATCCCCTAAGTCGTGAGTTCGATTCTCACCGAGCCAGTATTTTCTGACAGGGTGTTTCACAATGTAGGAATATAATTATATTATATCTCGTGGCAATAAGCCGCATACTTGAGAAATGGATTGAATAAGCGAGTTGTTCCCGACTGGACTCAGTAGCTCAGTCGGTAAAACATTGGGACGGTATCCCCTAAGTCGTGAGTTCGATTCTCACCGAGCCAGTATTTTCTGACCAGATGTTTCATAATGTAAGCATATAATTATATTATATTTTATCACTGTAGATGACTGTAATTGTTAGTGGAAACATTGTATCTCCGAGTATATCCAAAATTGACTTGTTATCGTGGCAATAAGCCACGTACTTACTGGACAAATGGATTGAATTAGCGAGCTGTTCCCGACTGAACTCGGTAGCTCAGTCGGTAGAGCAGTGAGAAGATATCCCCTTAAGTCGTGTGTTCGATTCTCACCCGAGTCAGTATTTTCTGGCAGGGTGTTTCAATTGTAGGAATAACAATTATTAGTCGAAACATTGTATCTTCGAATGTATCAAAAATTGTCCTGTTATCGTGCCAATAAGCCGCGTACTTACTGGTCAAATGGATTGAATTAGCGAGCTGTTCCCGACTGGACACGGTAGCTCAGTCGGTTGAGCAGTGGGACGGTATCCCTTAAGTCGTGCGTTCGATTCTTACCCGAGTCAGTACTTTCTGGCAGGGTGTTTCACAATGTAAGAATATAATAATATTAGAATTCATCCCTGAAAACGGCTATAATTATTAGTCGAAACATTGTGTCTCGAATATATCCAAAATTGACTTGTTATCGTGGCAGTGGGCCGGGTAGTTGTGAAATGGATTGAATTAGCGAGCTGTTCCCGACAAGACTGGGTAGCTCAGTCGGTAGAGCAGTGGGACGGTTTCCCCTAAGTCGTGAGTTCGATTCTAACCGATCCAGTATTTTCTGACAGGGGTATCACAATGTAGGATTATGATTATATTATAATTTATCCTTAAAGAGGCATGGCTCCAATTATTAGTCAAAACATTTCATTTTTTCCAATTTTCTTTTTCCGTTTTTTCCCCCAATTCATTAAACGCCATATAGGCATTCTTGATAAATAGTAGATATGAAATAGTTTTATAATTTATTCCTGAATTTTTTTTATTCCTGAAGTTTTATAAGCTATTCTCGACTGGACTCGGTTTAGCTCAGTCGGTAGAGCAGTAGGACGGTATCCCATAAGGCGTGAGGTCGATCCTTACCGGGGCCAGTATTTTCTGGCAGGGTGTTTCACAATGTAGGAATATAATTTATCCTTCAGGATGGCTGCAATTAGTAGTCAAAACATTTCATTTTTTCCAATTTTCTTTTTCCCGCTTTGTTGTTCAATTCAATAAACGTCATGCAGTCATTCTTGATAAAAAGTAGATATGAAATACAGACTCGTTCAGTCTAGGTATTGCTACGAGAGAGGGTGTTCTACATCCTTCAGGTATTCGATCCCGCAATAAAATAATCTTCTTCCTGGTAAGGTTTGGCAAGGGTTTTTTTTCAATATTCGGAATATCTCTCCAATTTCTTCCACATGTTTCAGCCAATAGATACAATAGGGTATATCTGGATAAATGGGATAGTTTCGGTCATACTCGCACAAATGTCACTATCCGATTTGAAAGTCTCTCCGGCCATAGCAGACATGGTAGCTGAGGTAGATAGATATCAGCCAATAGTAGACATGGTAGCTGAGGTAGATAGATATCAGATAGTAGTAGACATGGTAGCTGAGGTAGATAGATATCATAGTAGTAGATATGGTAGCTGAGGCAGATAGATATCAGATAGTAATACACATGGTAGCGGAGGTAGATAGATATCAGATAGTAGTAGACATGGTAGCTGAGGTAGATAGATACCAAATAGTAGTAGATATGGTAGCTGAGGTAGATAGATATCAGATAGTAGTAGACATGGTAGCTGAGGTAGATAGATATCAGATAGTAATAGACATGGTAGCTGAGGTAGATAGATATCAGACAATAGTAGACATGGTAGCTGAGGTAGATAGATACCAAATAGTAGTAGACATGGTAGCTGAGGTAGATAGATATCAGATAGTAGTAGACATGGTAGCTGAGGTAGATAGATATCAGATAGTAATAGACATGGTAGCTGAGGTAGATAGATACCAAATAGTAGTAGACATGGTAGCTGAGGTAGATAGATATCAGATAGTAGTAGACATGGTAGCTGAGGTAGATAGATATCAGATAGTAATAGACATGGTAGCTGAGGTAGATAGATATCAGATAGTAGTAGACATGGTAGCTGAGGTAGATAGATACCAAATAGTAGTAGACATGGTAGCTGAGGTAGATAGATATCAGATAGTAATAGACATGGTAGCTGAGGTAGATAGATATCAGATAGTAATAGACATGGTAGCTGAGGTAGATAGATACCAAATAGTAGTAGACATGGTAGCTGAGGTAGATAGATATCAGATAGTAGTAGACATGGTAGCTGAGGTAGATGGATATCAGATAGTAATAGACATGGTAGCTGAGGTAGATAGCTATCAGATAGTAATAGACATGGTAGCTGAGGTAGATAGATATCAGATAGTAGCAGACATGGTAGCTGAGGTAGATCGATATCAGATAGTAATAGACATGGTAGCTGAGGTAGATAGATACCAAATAGTAGTAGACATGGTAGCTGAGGTAGATAGATATCAGATAGTAGTAGATATGGTAGCTGAGGTAGATAGATATCAGATAGTAATACACATGGTAGCGGAGGTAGATAGATATCAGATAGTAGTAGACATGGTAGCTGAGGTAGATAGATACCAAATAGTAGTAGATATGGTAGCTGAGGTAGATAGATATCGATAGTAATAGACATGGTAGCTGAGGTATATAGATTATCACTACGAGTGGTCATTTATCTGATTTTTATCACACGAGTTTGATAAAACCCATATGAAACGAGCTTTAGCGAGTTTCATATGGGTTTTATCAAACGAGTGTGATAAAAATCAGATAAATGACCACGAGTGTTATAATTTATTTCTCACATCAAAATAATGTTGAAAAATAACCAAAAATATAGTTAGCAAACTGTAAGGGTGTGATACAGGTTTTGTATCACATGGGTGTATCACACTGCTTTTGGCCGCTGTGATGTGAGAAAGATAGATATCAGATAGTAATAGACATGGTAGCTGAGGTAGATAGATGTCAGATAGTAGTAGACATGGTAGCTGAGGTAGATAGATATCAGATAGTAATAGACATGGTAGCTGAGGTAGATAGATATCAGGTAGTAGCAGACATGGTAACTGAGGTAGATAGATATCAGATAGTAATAGAGATGGTAGCTGAGGTAGAGAGATATCAGATAGTAGTAGACATGGTAACTGAGGAAGATAGATATCAGATAGTAATAGACATTGTAGCTGAGGCAGATAGCCATCAGATAGTAAAAGAGAGGGTTTCTGAAGTAGATAGATATCAGATAGTAATAGACATGGTAGCTGAGGTAAAAAGATACCAGATAGTTGTGGACATAGTAGCTGAGGCAGATAGATATCAGATAGTAATACACATGGTAGCTGAGGTAGATATATCAGACAGTAATAGACATGCTAGCTGAGGTGGATAGGTATCAGATAGTATGAGATGAGCGTAGCTGAGGTAGATAGATATCAGATAGTAGCAGACATGGTAGCTGAGGTAGATCGACATCAGATAGTAATAGACATGGTAGCTGAGGTAGATAGATACCAAATAGTAGTAGACATGGTAGCTGAGGTAGATAGATATCAGATAGTAGTAGATATGGTAGCTGAGGTAGATAGATATCAGATAGTAATACACATGGTAGCGGAGGTAGATATATCAGACAGTAATAGACATGGTAGCTGAGGTAGATAGATATCAGACAGTAATAGACATGGTAGCTGAGGTAAATAAATATCAGATAGTAGTAGACATGGTAGCTGAGGCAGATAGATATCAGATAATAGTTGACATGGTAGCTGAGGTAGATAGATATCAGATAGTAATAGACATGGCAACTGAAGTAGATAGATATCAGATAATAGTGGACATGGTAGCTGAGGTAGATAGATATCAGATAGTAATAGACATGGTAGCTGAAGTAGATAGATATCAGATAGTAGCAGACATGGTAACTGAGGTAGATAGATATCAGATAGTAATAGACATGGTAGCTGAGGTAGAGAGATGTCAGATAGTAATAGACATAGTAGCTGAGGTAGATAGATGTGAGATAGTAGTAGACATGGTAGCTGAGGTAGATAGATATCAGATAGTAATAGACATGGTAGCTGAGGTAGATAAATATCAAATAGTAGTAGACATGGTAGCTGAGGTAGATAGATGTCAGATAGTAGTAGACATGGTAGCTGAGGTAGATAGATATCAGATAGTAATAGACATGGTAGCTGAGGTAGATAGATATCAGATAGTAGTAGACATGGTAGCTGAGGTAGATAGATATCAGATAGTAATACACATGGTAGCTGAGGTGGATAGATGTCAGATAGTAGTAGACATGGTAGCTGAGGTAGATAGATATCAGATAGTAATAGACAAGGTAGCTGAGGTAGATAGATATCAGATAGTAATAGACATGGTAGCTGAGGCAGATAGATGTCAGATAGTAATATATATGTTTAGCTAAGGTAGCTAGATATGAGATAATAGTAGACATGGTAGCTGTGGTATATAGATATCAGATAGTAGTAGACATGGTAACTGAGGAAGATAGATATCAGATAGTAATAGACATTGTAGCTGAGGCAGATAGCCATCAGATAGTAAAAAGATACCAGATAGTTGTGGACATAGTAGCTGAGGTAGATAGATATCAGATAGTAGTAGACATGGTAGCTGAGGTAGATAGATATCAGATAGTAATAGACATGGTAACTAAGGTAGATATCAGATAGTAATAGACATTGTAGCTGAGGCAGATAGATATCAGATAGTAGCAGACATGGTAACTGAGGAAGATAGATATCAGATAGTAATAGACATTGTAGCTGAGGTAGATAGATGTGAGATAGTAGTAGACATGGTAGCTGAGGTAGATAGATATCAGATAGTAATAGACATGGTAGCTGAGGTAGATAAATATCAAATAGTAGTAGACATGGTAGCTGAGGTAGATAGATGTCAGATAGTAGTAGACATGGTAGCTGAGGTAGATAGATATCAGATAGTAATAGACATGGTAGCTGAGGTAGATAGATATCAGATAGTAGTAGACATGGTAGCTGAGGTAGATAGATATCAGATAGTAATACACATGGTAGCTGAGGTGGATAGATGTCAGATAGTAGTAGACATGGTAGCTGAGGTAGATAGATATCAGATAGTAATAGACAAGGTAGCTGAGGTAGATAGATATCAGATAGTAATAGACATGGTAGCTGAGGCAGATAGATGTCAGATAGTAATATATATGTTTAGCTAAGGTAGCTAGATATGAGATAATAGTAGACATGGTAGCTGTGGTATATAGATATCAGATAGTAGTAGACATGGTAACTGAGGAAGATAGATATCAGATAGTAATAGACATTGTAGCTGAGGCAGATAGCCATCAGATAGTAAAAAGATACCAGATAGTTGTGGACATAGTAGCTGAGGTAGATAGATATCAGATAGTAGTAGACATGGTAGCTGAGGTAGATAGATATCAGATAGTAATAGACATGGTAACTAAGGTAGATATCAGATAGTAATAGACATTGTAGCTGAGGCAGATAGATATCAGATAGTAGCAGACATGGTAACTGAGGAAGATAGATATCAGATAGTAATAGACATTGTAGCTGAGGCAGATAGATATCAGATAGTAGCAGACATGGTAACTGAGGTAGATAGATATCAGATAGTAATAGACATGGTAACTGAGGAAGATAGATATCAGATAGTAATAGACATTGTAGCTGAGGCAGATAGATATCAGATAGTAGCAGACATGGTAACTGAGGTAGATAGATATCAGATAGTAATAGACATGGTAGCTGAGGTAAATAAATATCAGATAGTAGTAGACATGGTAGCTGAGGCAGATAGATATCAGATAATAGTTGACATGGTTGCTGAGGTAGATAGATATCAGATAGTAATAGACATTGTAGCTGAGGTAGATAGATATCAGATAGTAATAGACATGGCAACTGAAGTAGATAGATAACAGATAATAGTGGACATGGTAGCTGAGGTAGATAGATATCAGATAGTAATAAACATGGTAGCTGAGGTAAATAGATATCAGATAGTTGTGGACATGGTAGATGAGGTAGATAGATATCAGATAGTTGTGGACATGGTAGCAGAGGTAGACAGATATCAGATAGTAGTTGACATGGTAGCTGAAGTAGGTAGATATCAGATAGTAATATACATGGTAGCTGAGGTAGATAGATATCAGATAGTAATAGACATGGTAGCTGAGGTAAATAAATATCAGATAGTAGTAGACATGGTAGCTGAGGTAGATAGATATCAGATAGTAGTAGACATGGTAGCTGAGGTAGGTAGATATCAGATAATAGTTGACATGGTTGCTGAGGTAGATGGATATCAGATAGTAATAGACATGGTAGCTGACGTAGATAGATATCAGATAGTAATAGACATGGCAACTGAAGTAGATAAATATCAGATAATAGTGGACATGGTAGTTGAGGTAGATAGATATCACATAGTAATAGACATGGTAGCTGAGGTAAATAGATATCAGATAGTTGTGGACATGGTAGCTCAGGTAGATAGATATTAGATAGTTGTGGACATGGTAGCTGAGGTAGATAGATATCAGATAGTAATAGACATGGTAGCTGAAGTAGGTAGATATCAGATAGTAATAGACATGGTAGCTGAGGTAGATAGATATCAGATAGTAATAGACATGGAGCTGAGGTAGATAGATATCAGATAGTAATAGGCAGGGTAGCTGAGGTAGATAGATATCAGATAGTAGTAGACTTGGTAGCTGAGGTAGATATCAGATAGTAATAGACATGGTAGCTGAGGTAGATAGATATCAGATAGAAGTTGACATGGTAGCTGAGGTAGATAGATATCAGATAGTAGTTGACATGGTAGCTGAGGTAGATAGATATCAGTTAGTAATAGTCATGGTAGCTGAGGTAGATAGATATCAGATAGTAGTAGTGGACATGGTAGCTGAGGTACATAGATATCAGATAGTAATAGACATGGTAGCTGAGGTAGATAGATATCAGATAGTAGTAGTGGAAATGGTAGCTGAGGTAGATAGATATCAGATAGTAGTTGACATGGTAGCTGAGGTAGATAGATATCAGATAGTAGTTGACATGGTAGCTGAGGTAGATAGATATCAGTTAGTAATAGTCATGGTAGCTGAGGTAGATAGATATCAGATAGTAGTAGTGGACATGGTAGCTGAGGTAGATAGATATCAGATAGTAGTTGACATGGTAGCTGAGGTAGATAGATACCAGATAGTAGTTGACATGGTAGCTGAGGTAGATAGATATCAGATAGTAATAGACATGGTAGCTAAGTATCAGATAGTAATAGACATGGTAGCTGAGGTAGATAGATATCAGATAGTAATAGACATGGTAGCTGAGGTAGCTAGATATCAGATAGTAATAGACATGGTAGCTGAGGTAGATAGATATCAGATAGTAATAGACATGGTAGCTGAGGTAGATAGATATCAGATAGTAATAGACATGGTAGCTGAGGTAGCTAGATATCAGATAGTAATAGACATGGTAGCTAAGGTAGATAGTTTTCAGATAGTAATAGACATGGTAGCTGAGGTAGATATATCAGACAGTAATAGACATGCTAGCTGAGGTGGATAGGTATCAGATAGTATGAGATATGTTAGCTGAGATCGATAGATACCAGATAGTATAAGTCCATCACTATTTCGATGTTTGATGAACATGGAATAAATAGTTGGTATAAAGATTTTCAAGTTCTCTCATTCAGTCAACGTTAAACGAACGATCTAAATTCATGTCAAGGGGTCGAAATCTGGCACATTCACAATCTTCACAACTTCCATGTATTTATAACCGTCGCAAGTTTCCACATCTATCACTATTCCGTTTTCCAAATGGCGCATCTTTTTGTAAAACTAAAATTAAAACTGTTTTAATAAAAAAAACTTCCTATAATATATCCTTTTAACCTTGTATCACACCCTTCCATTTCTTACTTCAATATACGATGGTAATGTTTCCGTTTCAGTTAACCTGGTTAGCAATCGATATCATTTTACACCAACATTATCCATCAAGCACTACTACACACAAGATTATCCATCAAGTACTGCTACACACCAACATTATCCATCAAGCAATACTACACCCAAAGATTATCCGTCAAGCACTACTACACACCAAGATTATCCATCAAGTACTACTACACACCAACATTATCCATCAAGCACTACTACACATCAACATTATCCATCAAGCACCACTACACACTAACATTATCCATCAAGCACTACTATACACCAACATTATCCATCAAGTACTACTACACACCAATAGTATCCATCAAGCACTACTACACACTAACATTATCCATCAAACACTACTACACACCAACATTATCCATCAACTACTACTTCACACCAACATTATCCATCAAGCACTACTACACATCAACATTATCCATCAAGCACTACTACACACTAAAATTATCCATCAAGCACTACTACACACCAACATTTTCTATCAAGTACTACTACACGCCAACATTATCCATCAATCACTACTACACACCAACATTATCCATCAAGCATTACTACACACTAACATTATCCATCAAGCACTACTACACACCAACATTATCCATCAATCACTACTACACACCAACATTATCCATCAAGCACTACTACACACCAACGTTATCCATCAAGTACTACTACACACAAACATCCATCAAGCACTACCACACACCAACATTATCCATCAAGCACTACTACACACCAACATTATCCGTCAACTACTACTTCACACCAACATTATCCATCAAGCACTACTACACACCAACGTTATCCATCAAGTCCTACTACACACAAACATCCATCAAGCACTACCACACACCAACATTATCCATCAAGCACTACTACAGACCAACATAATCCGTCAAGCACTACTACACACCAACATTATCCGTCAAGCACTACTACAGACCAACATAATCCGACAAGCACTATTACACACCAACATTATCCGTCAAGCACTACTACACACCAACATTATCCGTCAAGCACTACTACACACCAACATTATCCGTCAAGCACTACTACGCACCAACATTATCCGTCAAGCACTACTACACACCAACATTATCCGTCAAGCACCACTACACACCAACATTATCCGCCAAGCACTACTACACACCAACATTATCCGTCAAGCGCTACAACACACAAACATTATCCATCAAGCACTACTACACACCAGCAATATCCATCAAGCACTACTGCACACCAACATTATTCATCAAGCACTACTACACACCAACATTTTCTATGAAACACCACTACATACCAACATTATCCTTCAAGCACTAGTACTCACCATCATAATCCATCAAACACTACTACACACCAACATTATCCATCAAGAGCTACTACACACCAACATTATCCATCAAGCACTACTACACACCAACATTATCCATCACGCGCTACAACGCACCAACATTATCCATCAAGCACTACTACACATCAACATTCTCTATCAAACACCATAACACACCAACATCATTGATCAAGCACTACTACACACCAACATTCTCTATCAAACACCACTCCAGACCAACATTATTCATCAAGTACTACTGCATACCAACATTATCCATCAAGCACTACTACACACCAACATTATCCGTCAAGCACTACCCACACCAACATTATCCATCAAGCACTACTACACACCAACATTATCCATCAAGCACTACACACACCAACATTACCCATCAAGCACTACTACATACCAACATTATCCATCAAGCACTACTACACACCAACATTATCCATCACGCGCTACAACGCACCAACATTATCCATCAAGCACTACTACACACCAACATTCTCTATCAAACACCATAACACACCAACATCATTGATCAAGCACTACTACACACCAACATTCTCTATCAAACACCACTCCAGACCAACATTATTCATCAAGTACTACTGCATACCAACATTATCCATCAAGCACTACTACACACCAACATTATCCGTCAAGCACTACCCACACCAACATTATCCATCAAGCACTACTACACACCAACATTATCCATCAAGCACTACACACACCAACATTACCCATCAAGCACTACTACATACCAACATTATCCATCAAGCACTACTACACACCAACATTATCCATCACGCGCTACAACGCACCAACATTATCCATCAAGCACTACTACACACCAACATTCTCTATCAAACACCATAACACACCAACATCATTGATCAAGCACTACTACACACCAACATTCTCTATCAAACACCACTCCAGACCAACATTATTCATCAAGTACTACTGCATACCAACATTATCCATCAAGCACTACTACACACCAACATTATCCATCAAGCACTACACACACCAACATTATCCATCAAGCACTACTACACACCAACATTATCCATCAAGCACTACACACACCAACATTACCCATCAAGCACTACACACCAACATTATCCATCAAGCACTACTACACACCAACATTACCCATCAAGCACTACTACACACCAACATTATCCATCAAGCACTACTACCCACCAACATTACCCATCAAGCACTACTACACCCCAACATTACCCATCAAGCACTACTACACATCAACATTATCCATCAAGCACTACTACACACCAACATTATCAATCAAGCACTACTACACACCCACATTATCCATCAAGCACTACTACACACCAACATTATCCATCAAGCACTACTACACACCCACATTACCCATCAAGCACTACTACACACCAACATTATCCATCAAACACTATTACACGCCAACATTATCCATCAAGCACTACTACACACCAACATTATCCATCAAACACTACTACACACCAACATTATCCATCAAGTACTACTACACACCAACATTATCCATCAAGCATTACTCCACACCAACATTATCCATCAAGCACTACAACACACCAACATTATCCATCAAACACTACTACACATCAACATTATCCATCAAACACTACTACACACCAACATTATCTATCAAACACTACTACACACCAACATTATCCATCAAACACTACTACACATCAACATTATCCATCAAACACTACTACACACACCAACATTATCCATCAAACACTACTACACACCAATATTATCCATCAAGCATTACTATACACCAACATTATCCATCAAACACTACTACACACCAACATTATCCATCAAGCACTACTACACACCCACATTATCCATCAAGCACTACTACACACTAACATTATCCATGAAGCACTACTACACACCAACATTATCCATCAAGCGCTACTACACACCAACATTATCCATCTAGTACTACTACACACCAACATTATCCATCAAGCACTACTACACACCAATATTATCGATCAAGCACTACTACACACTAACATTATCCATCAAGCACTACTACACACCAACATTATCCATCAAGCACTACTACACACCAACATTATCCATCAAGCACTACTACACACCATTATCCATCAAGCACTACTACACACCAACATTATCCATCAAGCGCTACTACACACCAACATTATCCATCAAGCACTACTACACACCAACATTATCCATCAAGCACTACTACACACCAACATTATCCATCAAGCACTACTACACACTAATATTATCCATCAAGCACTACTACACACCAACATTATCCATCAAGCACTACTACACACCAACATTATCCATCAAACACTACTACACACCAACATTATCCATCAAGCACTACTAGATAAGGTTATATATACTTTCTAGGCTATGATAGTCCACTCGTTCATTGTTCCGAATACTAGTGTGAAAGTTAAATATGCTGTTTAGGCGTCAACATCACTTCTGGCATGTTCTGGTTGCTCTATGGCCTACAGTTCCACGTGATCACACATGGCAAACAATTGTTCAAAAATCATACTCACGTAATGAATCTTGGCGCACGATTATTGACACAGAGTGTGATCATGTAATCAAACATGGCGGTCGTATACATGGCGTAATTTGATTGGTCTAATGCGTTTTTCTTCCTTCCACCTGTACCCCTCCTGTACCTCCTTCTCTCTGTATCTCTCCATTCCTGTATCTCCTTCTGCGTCCGTATGGGTAAATTAATTTGAAATAGCCATGCAATGAATGTAAATATTGTAGATATGAATGATTTGTTTTCATAAATGTGGATTTCAATAAAAGTGTTGAAAAGTGTTGAATATCTTGTGTTGAAGTTGTGTCTTTTAAAGCTTTAATAGTCAATCTTTTACTGATCGCACACCCCTTTGTCTGATCTGAACGAACACTCATTTGTCTGATCTGATCGAACACCCCTTTGTCTGATATGATCGTGCACCCCTTTTTCTGATCTGATCGAACATCCGTTAGTCTAATCGGATCGAACAACCCTTTGTCTGATCCGATCGAACACCCCTTTGTCTGATCCGATCGAACACCCCTTTTCTGATCTGATCTAACATAATTGGTCTAATCTGATCAACCACCCCTTTGTCTGATCTGATCGAACACCCCTTTGTCTGATCTGATCGAACACCCCTTTTTCTGATCTGATCGAACATCCTTTAGTCTAATCTGATCAACCACCCCTTTTTCTGATCTGATCGAACACCCCTTTTTCTGATCTGATCGAACATCCGTTAGTCTAATCTGATCGAACACTCCTTTGTCTGATCTGATCGAACACCCCTTTTTCTGATCTGATCGAACACCCCTTTGTCTGATCTGATCGAACACCCCTTTGTCTGATCTGAACGAACACCCCTTTTTCTGAACTGATCGAACATCCTTTAGTCTAATTTGATCAACCACCCCTTTGTTCGGTCTGATCGAACAGTCCTTTGTATGATCTGATCGAACACCCCTTAGTAGTAGGTAAAACACCGTTCGAGGCTTATTGACCTCAAAAATGGGTCAAAACACTTTTAGTTGGGAGGGGTGCAAGGTTATTATGCAAAGAATGGTTTACCCGAAAGGAAAGGTCAAGTCCACTATATGGAGTAGTCCATAGTTTCGGATTATTGGTCCCCATCAAAAATTTTAATACAGCAGAGCGTCCGGGTCTGACCATATGATAATTATCCTGCCCTTTTTGGTAACCAGTATTTATAGTACCAAACTTCTGGGTATTACCATTCCTTCAAAATGACATATGCGGATGGGTGGCTCGGTTGAGCTATATGGCGAGTCAGGCCGCGAAGTCAACCTTCGTCAGCCTCAATTTCGTACGTTTTTCAGGTGTTTAAAAATAGGGCTATGTTACATATGGAATATGTGACAAAAAACGGCCTGGTCGACCCCATATTTTAAATAGCTTTTTTATCTCGCCTCGAGACGGGGAACACTGAGACGAAATCTTATTGAAATCGACTGTCAAGATTTTTTCAGGAAATGAATGAAATATGGCGTATTTTGGGTCATTTTAATAGATATCCCAGAAAATATGGAGTACGTTCCGAGGGAAGAAAATTTATCCCGGGTTGAATTTGCATAACTGGCTTGTATGCTGAATTAAAGGTATGAGCATTCCCATGAAGAAAATATATACTTTTATATGGGTTTTCTGGATGGTTTGGCATCTCAGAAAGACGGAAAGGCTATACCAAGGGTCTATTTCCAGCAACGAGGGGTCTACTGTGGACTGCACCCATAGTTCTGGCAAAGGTCACGTGACCGGGCATGTATTCCTCCGCGGTGATGCGGTCTGGTGGTGATGCGGTCGCGGGAAAAAGCTTCCGCGGAGAAAAAGTAGTCCCCAGAATTCAAAAACGCTGCATGGTCCGATTGGGTCGTATGAGGTATCAATGTGAAGCATTCGTGAAGGGGCATCTGATGGGCTGGGTGTGGGGTTAAAATATCGTCATTCTGCGCATGCGCGGTAGACAAAGGGTATGGAAATAGCCGTTTTGGGGTCTAGGTGGGCCACTAATGGTCCGATTGGTTCGAGTGAGGTATCAATGTGAAGCATGTGTGAGGGGGCATCCGATGGGGTGGGTGTGGGGTTGGAATATCGTCATTCTGCGCATGCGAGGTAGACAAAGGGCATGGAAATAGACGTGTTGGGGTCTAGGTTGGCCCTTAGTGGACCGATGGGGTCGAGTAAGATATCAATGTGAAGCATATGTGAGGGGGCATCCGACTGGATCGATGTGGGTTAGGAATATCGTCATTCTGCGCAAGCACAATAGACAAAGGGTATGGAAATAGACGTTTTGGGATCTAGGTGAGCCACTAATGAGCCGATGGTGTCGTATGAGGTATCAATGTGAAGCATATGTGAGGGGGCATCCGATTGGACTAGTGTCTCGGCCGTTGTCAACATTCTGCGCATGCGCAGACAGGGAATTGTGGGAAAAGGGTGTGGAAATAGACGTTTTAGGGTCTAGGTGGGCCACTAATGGTCCTATGGAGTCGTATGAGGTATCAATGTGAAGCAGTCGTGAGGGAGCATCCGACTGGATCAATGTGGGTTAGGAATACCGTCATTCTGCGCAAGCACAATAGACAAAGGGTATGGAAATAGACGTTTTGGGATCTAGGTGAGCCACTAATGAGCCGATGGTGTCGTATCAGGTATCAATGTGAAGCATATGTGAGGGGGCATCCGATTGGGCTAGTGTGTCGTTCGTTGTCAACATTCTGCGCATGCGCAGACAGGGAATTGTGGGAAAAGGGTGTGGAAATAGACGTTTTAGGGTCTAGGTGGGCCACTAATGGTCCTATGGAGTCGTATGAGGTATCAATGTGAAGCAGTCGTGAGGGAGCATCCGACTGGATCAATGTGGGTTAGGAATACCGTCATTCTGCGCAAGCACAATAGACAAAGGGTATGGAAATAGACGTTTTGGGATCTAGGCGAGCCACTAATGGGCCGATGGAGTCGAGTGAGGTATCAATGTGAAGTATATGTGAGGGAGCAACCGCCTGGGGACTGTGTCGTCCGTTTTCGACATTCTGCGCATGCGTAAACAGAGAATTGTGGGAAAATGGTGTGGAAATAGACGTTTTGCGGTCTTGGTGGGCCACTAATGGTCCGATGGAGTCGAGTGAGGTATCAATGTGAAGCAGTCGTGAGGAAGCATCCGCCTGGGCTAGTGTGGCGTTCGTTTTCGACATTCTGCGCATGCGCAGACAGGATATTGTGAGAAAATGGTGTGTAAATAGACGTTTTGCGGTCTAGTTGGGCCACTAATGGTCCGATGGAGTCGAGTGAGGTATCAATGTGAAGCAGTCGTGAGGGAGCATCCGCCTGGACTAGTGTGTGGTTCGTTGTCAACATTCTGCGCATGCGCAACCAGGGAATTGTGGGAAAAGGGTATGGAAATAGACGTTTTGGAGTCTTTGTGGGCCACTATTGGTCCTATGGAGTCGGGTGAGGTATCAATGTGAAGCATACGTGAGGCAGCATCCACCTGGGCTAGTGTCTCGGCCGTTGTCCACATTCTGTGCATGCGCAAACAGGGAATTGTGAGAAAAGGGTATGGAAATAGACGTTTTGGAGTCTTGGTGGGCCACTATTGGTCCTATAGAGTCGTATGGGCTATCAATGTGAAGCATTCGTGAAGGAGCATCCGACGGGGTGGGTAAGATGTGGATCCGGGGTGAAACGGTGAAATTTTTTGAAAAGTACCGGGTAGGTCTGTATATAGGCTCATATAGTCCCATACTGGCTATGGGGGTATAGGTCCAACCTGGGAAATTCACACAGGTTCATTGTGATATGGGTTGTTTGGACTTGTTTTTCTCGTCTCGTCATTTAGAACACGATGGGAAGGGTCCCGGAGCGAAACGGTGAAATTTTTGGAAAAAGATCACAGAGGCCTGTGTAGGCCCATATAGCTCCATACTGGCTATATGGGGGTATAGGTCCAACCTTGGAAATTCACACGCGTTCATTGTGATATGGGTTGTTTGGACTTGTTTTTCACGTCTCGTCATTTAGAACACGATGGGAAGGGTCTCGAAGCGAAACGGTGAAATTTTTGGAAAAGGTTCACCGAGGCCTGGGTAAGCCCATAGGCCTATACTGCATGGCTATGGGGTATAGGTCCATACGGGTTGGACGTTTTGGAGTCTAGGTGAGCCCCTAATGATCCTATGGTGTCGTATGAGGTCTAATTTTGAAGCTCTCGTGGAGGAGCATCCGACTAGACTACTGGTTCGCCCGTTTGCATGCGCAGTGTGGCCGTAGTATAGAAAGTAGGTATTTTGGGGCTATGTGGGGGTATGCTTGGGGTAGACATGGACCGCTATGGGTCCGAATTGGTCGTGCAACGTGTCACAATGAAGCTTGTGTGGGGTAGAGTTAGCATGGCGTGTCTTTAAGTGCAAGTCTCGTTAATCTGCGCATGCGCAGTTGGTTGTAGTAAGTAAAGTGATCATTTTGGGGCAGTACAGGAAGGTATTTGGGGTAGAGATGGACCATCTTTGGTCCGAATGTGTCAAGGGAAGTGTCATCTTGTAGCTCTCGGGGTGTAGACCCCGATTTGAGGACTGTCCACAGCATCTGTGACGTCATTGGTGACGTCATCAGTACGAGTAGTAGCGAAAGTGGGCATTTTGGGGCGGTGAAGGATGGTATTTGGTGTAGAGATGGACCATCCTTGGTCCGAATGCGTCGTACGAGGTGTCATGTTGTAGCTCTCGGGGTGTACACCCCGATTTGAGGCATGTCCGCAGCATCTGTGATGTCATCGGTGACGTCATAAGTACGAGTAGTAGCGAAAGCGGGTATTTTGGGGCAGTGAATGAAGGTATTTGGTGTAGAGATGGACCATCCTTGGTCCGAATGCGTCGTGTGAGGTGTCATCTTGTAGCAACGCCCGCCAACACCAAGCTCAATGCTTCAACGCCCTGGTGAAATAGCTCAGAAGCTCTGATTTTCTAGATATTCCATGGAATTGTCACTAATTCTTCGAAATGCAGTGACGTCCGCCGTTACGCCTTAACAGACCGGAGAGAGAACAACAACAACAAGAAGTAGTTTTTTTCATATAGTTTATTCTCCCCAGTGTTACATCATACCCACGCTGGGGGAGCCGCGTTGGGTATGTTTACAATTCAAGAAGACTCTTGCCCAGTCAGAGGCCATCATTTGCATCTGTCATATTCGTTCCTGTCCATTAGATGTATTCTTGTCCAATCAGAAGTCTCCATTTCAGAAAGTTCCATCTTCGGCCATGTTCGCTCTGAACCGTTTGTTCTAATCATCGTCTGGCAGGCCAGGATACCGTTGAGGCAACATATCCTCAGATAGTTGTTTGCGCATTCTGAGTATTTATCAGTGCATGGATGAATACATTCACGCAATGGGAAGATCCGTAATTTGGTCACGAAGAACGTAACATTGGTCACCCTCTCTACGACCCATTGGAAGTTGGAGCGCTGTTCATAGGCCCATCCCAAGACATCCAATTGGTCCACTTGGTCCAGCACGGGCTGTAGCGACGCCCGGTTAATGATGGTAAACGGTTGGTCAAATACCCGGATGTTACTATGTAGAATTACGTTCTCTCCGAAATCTTCCTCTCATCGCATCAATATGCTCAGACCCATTCAATATAAACACAACCAAGAGACAACAACAGGCACATTGCGTAATACACGTTTTATTATCCTCACACCACCACCACCACCACCACCTGGCGTTGACGCCGTCAACGATCAGCATGTAGACATATAGAGTATGTACGACATGTTATGGTATTCATCAGTGCATGGGTGACGCATTCAGCCGATGGGGGTGGTCGGTCAGCTTGGTAACGAAAAACATGACATTGGTCATCCTCTCTACGACCCATTGTGTGTTGGGGCGTTGTTGTTGGGCCCATTCCAAGGGATCCACGGTGTCCAGTTTCTCCAGCATCGTATCTAGCGACGCCCGGTTAATGATGGTAAACGGTTGGTCAAATACCCGGATGTTACTGCTCGGATAAAAGTATCGGACTTGGTCTGTGTCCTTATGCTGCAGCACATAACCAAACGCCAGATTCAACTTGAATGCCGTAGTTTGATCGTTGAAGATGGCTTCCACGTAGATGCGTAGACGGGAGGTAGGTCAGTCGGAAATTGTAGATATCTTGAATAGGGCGATGACGGTAGAAACAGTGCCGGATCATGGGTCAATGGTGCCGATAGATGTCACTCACTGGATGGTCTTCGTGTAACAGATCGCTAGGAACATTTATGGGTTCGTCCACGAAGTGTACTTTGCCCTCCACGTCGTACAAAATCTGGCCCACGGTCTTGTAGTCGGAATTTGACTGTTGAATTAGGGCGACATCATCATCATCGACCTTCGTGCGATGGATGGGAGTTCCCGTTGTCCCGATACTGGTGCCTACGGGCTCTTCTTCCTGCAAACGTGGCTGCAGAACAGTGTGTCGTGTGCGTTGGTGTCGCAGCAACTGACTGGTCAGTTTGAAAAACCGACCACATTCTTCGCATGGACGCTTGGGTGGCCCATGAATTGAACGTTCGTGGCGCTGTAAATGATCCGGGCGCTGAAACGACAGTGCACATATCGTACAGCTATACCGGGCGGTTCCTTCGTGCTTGGTAGCCTCATGGCGGCGCAAGTCGTGCAGACGAGTGAATGATTTCGAGCACGTAGTACAAGTGAACATCTTGGTGGTTGATAGAGTGTCTGATGAAACGGCCAGGCCGCTTCCCTTTTATAGCACGCTAGCTGGTGATCTATTTTTAGCACGACTGGGATCTTGTCAACATCCGGGTTTCCAAGTGGGGTTTTCCCGTCGTTCCTCCGTCTTCCATCCGGGTACTATGGCTTTACATCCAGGTCCTCGTCTTACATCCGGGTTTTGGACACCTGTTGGCCGCAATAATTTGCATATGACCTCGGTGAGGTCACTTCCGCTTCCGTTCACGTGACCGGAATTCACATTTGGCCCCTGCGCGCGCTGACAAATACCGGATAAAAATTGCACGCAGGGGCCAAAGGTCAGTTCCGGTCACGTGAACGGAAGCGGAAGTGACCTCACAGAGGTCATATGCAAATTATTGAGGTCAACAGGTGTCCATAACGCGAATGTAAGATGAGGACCCGGATGTAAAACCACAGTACCCGGATGGAAGACGGAGGTATGATGGGAAAAACCCACTTGGAAACCCGGATGTTGACAAGATCCCGGATGTAAGATCCGCTGCCCACACATACACACATATGCGCGCGCAATACGGTTCAGTCGTGAGGGAGCATCCGCCTGGACTAGTGTGTCGTTCGTTGTCAACATTCTGCGCATGCGCAAACAGGGAATTGTGGGAAAAGGGTATGGAAATAGACGTTTTGGAGTCTTTGTGGGCCAGTATTGGTCCTATGGAGTCGGGTGAGGTATCAATGTGAAGCATACGTGAGGGAGCGTCCACCTGGGCTAGTGTCTCGGCCGTTGTCCACATTCTGTGCATGCGCAAACAGGGAATTGTGAGAAAAGGGTATGGAAATAGACGTTTTGGAGTCTTGGTGGGCCACTATTGGTCCTATAGAGTCGTATGGGCTATCAATGTGAAGCATTCGTGAAGGAGCATCCGACGGGGTGGGTAAGATGTGGATCCGGGGTGAAACGGTGAAATTTTTTGAAAAATACCGGGTAGGTCTGTATATAGGCTCATATAGTCCCATACTGGCTATGGGGGTATAGGTCCAACCTGGGAAATTCACACAGGTTCATTGTGATATGGGTTGTTTGGACTTGTTTTTCTCGTCTCGTCATTTAGAACACGATGGGAAGGGTCCCGGAGCGAAACGGTGAAATTTTTGGAAAAAGATCACAGAGGCCTGTGTAGGCCCATATAGCTCCATACTGGCTATATGGGGGTATAGGTCCAACCTTGGAAATTCACACGCGTTCATTGTGATATGGGTTGTTTGGACTTGTTTTTCACGTCTCGTCATTTAGAACACGATGGGAAGGGTCTCGAAGCGAAACGGTGAAATTTTTGGAAAAGGTTCACCGAGGCCTGGGTAAGCCCATAGGCCTATACTGCATGGCTATGGGGTATAGGTCCATACGGGTTGGACGTTTTGGAGTCTAGGTGAGCCCCTAATGATCCTATGGTGTCGTATGAGGTCTAATTTTGAAGCTCTCGTGGAGGAGCATCCGACTAGACTACTGGTTCGCCCGTTTGCATGCGCAGTGTGGCCGTAGTATAGAAAGTAGGTATTTTGGGGGTATGTGGGGGTATGCTTGGGGTAGACATGGACCGCTATGGGTCCGAATTGGTCGTGCAACGTGTCACAATGAAGCTTGTGTGGGGTAGAGTCAGAATGGCGTGTCTTTAAGTGCAAGTCTCGTTAATCTGCGCATGCGCAGTTGGTTGTAGTAAGTAAAGTGATCATTTTGGAGCAGTACAGGAAGGTACTTGGGGTAGAGATGGACCATCCTTGGTCCGAATGCGTCCTGGGAGGTGTCATTTCGTAGCTCTCGGGATGTAGACTCCGATTTGGTGGCTGTCCACAGCATCTGTGACGTCATCGGTGACGTCATCAGTACGAGTATTAGCGAAAGTGGGCATTTTGGGGCAGCGAAGGAAGGTATTTGGGGTAGAGATGGACCATCTTTGGTCCGAATGTGTCAAGGGAAGTGTCATCTTGTAGCTCTCGGGGTGTAGACCCCGATTTGAGGACTGTCCACAGCATCTGTGACGTCATTGGTGACGTCATCAGTACGAGTAGTAGCGAAAGTGGGCATTTTGGGGCGGTGAAGGATGGTATTTGGTGTAGAGATGGACCATCCTTGGTCCGAATGCGTCGTACGAGGTGTCATGTTGTAGCTCTCGGGGTGTACACCCCGATTTGAGGCATGTCCGCAGCATCTGTGATGTCATCGGTGACGTCATAAGTACGAGTAGTAGCGAAAGCGGGTATTTTGGGCAGTGAATGAAGGTATTTGGTGTAGAGATGGACCATCCTTGGTCCGAATGCGTCATGTGAGGTGTCATCTTGTAGCAACGCCCGCCAACACCAAGCTCAATGCTTCAACGCCCTGGTGAAATAGCTCAGAAGCTCTGATTTTCTAGATATTCCATGGAATTGTCACTAATTCTTCGAAATGCAGTGACGTCCGCCGTTACGCCTTAACAGACCGGAGAGAGAACAACAACAACAAGAAGTAGTTTTTTTCATATAGTTTATTCTCCCCAGTGTTACATCATACCCACGCTGGGGGAGCCGCGTTGGGTATGTTTACAATTCAAGAAGACTCTTGCCCAGTCAGAGGCCATCATTTGCATCTGTCATATTCGTTCCTGTCCGTTAGATGTATTCTTGTCCAATCAGAAGTCTCCATTTCAGAAAGTTCCATCTTCGGCCATGTTCGCTCTGAACCGTTTGTTCTAATCATCGTCTGGCAGGCCAGGATACCGTTGAGGCAACATATCCTCAGATAGTTGTTTGCGCATTCTGAGTATTTATCAGTGCATGGATGAATACATTCACCCAATGGGAAGATCCGTAATTTGGTCACGAAGAACGTAACATTGGTCACCCTCTCTACGACCCATTGGAAGTTGGAGCGCTGTTCATAGGCCCATCCCAAGACATCCAATTGGTCCACTTGGTCCAGCACGGGCTGTAGCGACGCCCGGTTAATGATGGTAAACGGTTGGTCAAATACCCGGATGTTACTATGTAGAATTACGTTCTCTCCGAAACCTTCCTCTCATCGCATCAATATGCTCAGACCCATTCAATATAAACACAACCAAGAGACAACAACAGGCACATTGCGTAATACACGTTTTATTATCCTCACACCACCACCACCACCACCACCACCACCACCTGGCGTTGACGCCGTCAACGATCAGCATGTAGACATATAGAGTATGTACGACATGTTATGGTATTCATCAGTGCATGGGTGACGCATTCAGCCGATGGGGGTGGTCGGTCAGCTTGGTAACGAAAAACGTGACATTGGTCATCCTCTCTACGACCCATTGTGTGTTGGGGCGTTGTTGTTGGGCCCATTCCAAGGGATCCACGGTGTCCAGTTTCTCCAGCATCGTATCTAGCGACGCCCGGTTAATGATGGTAAACGGTTGGTCAAATACCCGGATGTTACTGCTCGGATAAAAGTATCGGACTTGGTCTGTGTCCTTATGCTGCAGCACATAACCAAACGCCAGATTCAACTTGAATGCCGTAGTTTGATCGTTGAAGATGGCTTCCACGTAGATGCGTAGACGGGAGGTCGGTCAGTCGGAAATTGTAGATATCTTGAATATGGCGATGACGGTAGAAACAGTGCCGGATCATGGGTCAATGGCGCCGATAGATGTCACTCACTGGATGGTCTTCGTGTAACAGATCGCTAGGAACATTTATGGGTTCGTCCACGAAGTGTACTTTGCCCTCCACGTCGTACAAAATCTGGCCCACGGTCTTGTAGTCGGAATTTGACTGTTGAATTAGGGCGACATCATCATCATCGACCTTCGTGCGATGGATGGGAGTTCCCGTTGTCCCGATACTGGTGCCTACGGGCTCTTCTTCCTGCAAACGTGGCTGCAGAACAGTGTGTCGTGTGCATTGGTGTCGCAGCAACTGACTGGTCAGTTTGAAAAACCGACCACATTCTTCGCATGGACGCTTGGGTGGCCCATGAATTGAACGTTCGTGGCGCTGTAAATGATCCGGGCGCTGAAACGACAGTGCACATATCGTACAGCTATACCGGGCGGTTCCTTCGTGCTTGGTAGCCTCATGGCGGCGCAAGTCGTGCAGACGAGTGAATGATTTCGAGCACGTAGTACAAGTGAACATCTTGGTGGTTGATAGAGTGTCTGATGAAACGGCCAGGCCGCTTCCCTTTTATAGCACGCTAGCTGGTGATCTATTTTTAGCACGACTGAGCCGCATTGCGCGCGCATGTGTGTGTGTATGTGTGGGCAGCGGATTTTACATCCGGGATCTTGTCAACATCCGGGTTTCCAAGTGGGGTTTTCCCGTCGTTCCTCCGTCTTCCATCCGGGTACTATGGCTTTACATCCAGGTCCTCGTCTTACATCCGGGTTTTGGACACCTGTTGGCCGCAATAATTTGCATATGACCTCGGTGAGGTCACTTCCGCTTCCGTTCACGTGACCGGAATTCACATTTGGCCCCTGCGCGCGCTGACAAATACCGGATAAAAATTGCACGCAGGGGCCAAAGGTCAGTTCCGGTCACGTGAACGGAAGCGGAAGTGACCTCACAGAGGTCATATGCAAATTATTGAGGTCAACAGGTGTCCAAAACGCGAATGTAAGATGAGGACCCGGATGTAAAACCACAGTACCCGGATGGAAGACGGAGGTACGATGGGAAAAACCCACTTGGAAACCCGGATGTTGACAAGATCCCGGATGTAAAATCCGCTGCCCACACATACACACATATGCGCGCGCAATGCGGTTCAGTCGTGCTAAAAATAGATCACCAGCTAGCGTGCTATGAAAGGGAAGCGGCCTGGCCGTTTCATCAGACACTCTGTCAACCACCAAGATCTTCGCTTGTACTACGTGCTCGAAATCATTCACTCGTCTGCACGACTTGCGCCGCCATGAGGCTACCGAGCACGAAGGAACCGCCCGGTATAGCTGTACGATATGTACACTGTCGTTTCAGCGCCCGGATCATTTACAGCGCCACGAACGTTCAATTCATGGGCCACCCAAGCGTCCATGCGAAGAATGTGGTCGGCTTTTCAAACTGACCAGTCAGTTGCTTCGACACCAACGCACACGACACCCTGTTCCGCAGCCACGTTTGCAGGAAGAGGAGCCCGTAGGCACCAGTATCGGGACAGCGGGAACTCCCACCCATCGCACGAGGGTCGATGATGATGATGTCGCCCTAATTCAACAGTCAAATTCCGACTACAAGACCGTGGGCCAGATTTTGTACGACGTGGAGGGCAAAGTA
>JAVTVY010028339.1:0-116326 GCA_036873755.1 Hanleya hanleyi
CTGTTAGCGTCGGGTGAAACGAAGACAGAGTGAAAATACTGATTGAATAGATTTGTTTTTACTTTCGGATCATTGGTTTCAACATTTTGAAATTTCACTGTGCTAGGTATCGACCTCGACTTAGTTTTTGCTCTAAAAAAGGACCAAAAGCGTTTAGGATTGTCCTTCATTTCACCCGATACTTCACTCACATAGTTATTGTATTTCGCCGATATCATATTTTTCAGTTTATTAGTTAGTTGGCGTAATTTCGATTTCAATTGGATTTTTCCAGTCTTCTTGTATTTTGTCCGTAGCGTTTCTTTCTTATTAGAAAGATGCTTCACTTCACTATCAATCCATGGGTCCCTATTCGTGTCTCGAATTCGAGATTTAGGCACATGCTCATCTACAACTATAGACACCAACTGGAGCCAATTTTGCCAGTTATTATTTATGTCCACGTCCAAGAGAGCAGTATGGAGTGGCGTTTTACGTAGATGTTCTTCAAGATTTTGCCAGTCTGCTTTTCTAAAGTTATAAATCTCTCTGGTTATCTTTGGTTTCTTAGACACTTTCACGGCGATGTTAAACTCCACGAGTTTATAATCGGTGTCCATTGGTGGATCACTCACTTCTGGGGTTGGGATTTGTTCTGGAAAGTTTGTGAGGACAAGGTCGAGGATATTACCATCCTTATGAGTAGCTGACCGTACATGTTGGAATAGGTCAAATGTACTCACTAATTCACAAAAATCTATTTCCGTTGAGCTGGCTCCCTGTTTCGGAATGTAAAGGTTCCAATCGATGTCAGGGACATTAAAATCTAAAACAGCACAATTCTATTAAAATGATCAGCCCTGACCATTTGCAATGTCTGACATAGATTGGTGTTGAATAAGTGGTCCCCTTCAGGGCGATATGCAGTAATAACGGCAATTTTCTGCGCGTTGTTTGGTCTTATTTCACACACGAGAATTTCACTCGTGGCTGGTTCCAGCTCGTCACGTCGAATGTAGTCAATTTCGTGACGCACTGCCAACAGAACCCCGCCACCCCGGCGGTTGTCATTTCTGTCTCGGCGTTTTACACTATAGCCACCTGGCAGGATTTCGGTGTCCTTTATATTTTTATCGAGCCAGGTCTCTGTTACGGCTACCACGTCCGGTACCGGATTGTTAGAAAAAATCATTCCTTGGAATTGAGCTAGTTTGTTTTTAGTTTTACTCACAGTTTTTATAGATCTTGTGTTCAGCAAGAAGAATAAGAGTCCGTTGTTTCGACCCCTATGTCCTGGAGTGCCTTGGTCGTAACTTGCGCCAGCTATGTATCACTCACAAGCATGTAAGTCGACAATAATTACCGACCAGACGCATGTAAAAACATCAAGCCTTACACGCGATGACTTTATCTTGGAATTATTTTCATGAGTGTAAAAAATAGTTCGCTTGAACAAAGTTCTGTCTTTCCAGAAATATGATATCCATCATTCGCATGCAGGCATTTGTCATGTTACCAGGACACGTTTTAATGGCATACGGTAATACACATGGTTTCCTGCAGCAAGACTAAAAGTTCAATCCATAACAAAGTATTTCCATCGCTAGAAAAGATTGAAATCTCACACAACAGTCATTTGAGTATCAATCAATCTGACAATGTAGTCTCAAATTCCCTCTCGCGATTTCTTCGCCTAACACTAACCAAAAATTTTGTATATAATGTTTTTTTAACAAACTGATCGTTTTGTAAAGAATGCATTTTTCTCATATAAAATAACCTCACGCTCTGTGTGATTTGCATAAGACCCATACTGGGCTCATTGTTGTTCTGTTCACCACAACCCTTCATCGCTCTAACATCCCGAATGAAAAATTCGAACAGATATAGATATATTTGAACAGATATTCTCCAGTTTGAGGTATCTCTCTTTAGCTCGAGTTTTCTCTGGCTCTATGGTATCACTGCAATCCATAAATAATCGCCCATCACAGTGAACCAGGGATAAATCAAATTAGAGTCAAGTTTGCTCTTGCGATCTTTTTCTTTTCAATGCTTCCTTCCCCTGCGATGAGTGTAGCAGTATTACGATACTATTGTCCAAATGTCTTTGTGGGGAAATAGCATGCACCTGTTATAATATCTTCTTTCGTACAGTGAGTGTGATTCATTGACAAATTGAGATAATAGTGGTCGGTATAATTCCCTTGAAAGATCTGTAGCATAACATCTTGTTTCGCTAAATTCTTCGACGTGTTCCAGACAATATCGAAAAATTGTGAAGTCTGGGCATCTTATGTATTAGCATTCAATATTCAAACTTTCAATATTCGAATTTTATTTCGAGGGTACTCTACAGTTTTAGTGAAGGAAACGAGCATTAATGAGTTCACTATTTACTCTATTTAAATGTATTCAACATTCGCGGTATCAACGGAAAGTATGAGAATTAATAATACTGTCTTTTACAGACATTTAGAAGCTGGAAACTAGTAAACCAAACAAATTATTATGGATAACAACTTCTTTGTTTATTAGCTGGTGACGTTCCGTTGTAGTTATTAACAGCGTTTGGCAGCTGTGTGACCTCGAAATAGTAGTTCTTGTTGTTGAGAACAATAAAAGAGAACGCAGGAAATTCACTGAACTGACTACCGAAACGGTAGTCACACATCTGCTGAGCTTTAAATACATATTATTCCTGATTTCAACACAAATATTTATTGTTATATAAAATTTCAGTTTTCAGTTCCCGTCAATGAAACCATAATTAGTTCATGCATTATTTGAGGATTTTCAAATGGGAAGAGGTGATATATTTAGCATCTAGAATGTGTGTGAAAAAAATTTCCATGTTAATTTTGGGTGTCCAACGGAGTCCACATCGTCAACATTGATTTGTTCTCAACAGGGACGCGCCTTAAATCTGTTCAGAACTGATATATTCCCTCCCCCTCCTCCCCCATCCGTGTAATATAGTTCTTTTAACGAGCGGTAGGTCATATACGTATGCTAATTTGGTACCTTTATTTTGGTACACAGATTTGCAGATCTGTAGTCACCGTACTTATTAGTGAATTATTTATATACATTGGTTTTTACACTTTCTTGAAAGCGTGAGTAAGTTAAAGTCCCTTTGAACAATATTACTGTTATATCACGACGTTGGATGCTATTTCTTTCCATGGGTGGAGTCCTATTGATTTTTACACTCGAATAACCCACGGGTGCCCCAGTTAATCACCTCTTACGACAAGCTGTCTGAAGAGCCACGGCCCTTAATTATTTCTATGACCTGGTCAATCTCTTATCAATCAATGAGATATGTCAATCTCAAGACCTTTCTTTCTATGACGATGAGATGGAATCATGATTTTTTTTAAAAGAAACAAATCGACCTGTGGCAAAAGTACGTGAAGGTAATACACTAATCCTCCAAGCTTCTTGAGATTGTTCTCATTATCTCCAATACTAGAACAGATAGTTGGCACAAATTATCACAGTTGAGGACATTGCGATTTTCTTTCATCGGGTGGGAAAGAAGAAAAAACTGATATTTTGCCTGAATTAGAACCTATCTCTTGCATTGAGCCAGATAGACAGCTTAGGTATTACGGCCAAATCTCCCACGAACAGACCACAGCACATACCTGTAATCTGGGACATTATTTGTTCATTTTCATCATGTTCATTGGAACAAGATATGTTTTGGCAAAGATGACCTTTTGAAATTTGGAGGTGGGGTAAAAATGTGTAACATGGATCCAGAATTAGACCAAATGTTTGCTGCAACCGGTATCTTGATTGTTGGCGCGGGTTATAGTATACTCATGAAGCAATTAAGTTGATAAACCAAACCATTGTTACGTTTTTCCTTCCTGGACTTTAAAACAAATTTTCAACAAATAGGATGCCTAATTTGAAGCCTGTTTCTCGTGTTGAGTAAGCTAGATAGATCGAAAAGATCAAGATCTTACAAGATCAGAACATATCGAATACCCTTCAATTGAGACACGAACAAACAGTGATTTTGTACAATTAATGATTTTAGGTTCATTTTTGGGTGGTGGGTAACATTTTACGCCATTTCTCTGACCCAATCTTGTTACATGTAAACAGTAAAATATGGAACAAATTGGGATGTGATGTCATGAAGAAGTGATTCAGTTGATAAGTTAAAATAATGAGATATGTTTTTCTGGAATGGATAAAGTAAAAAAAAAAAAAATATTTCGTCTAATATCCAATCTATTGAGTCAGATATACAGTTCGTATAACCCCTGCAATTTTTTTCACAATCAGACCTCACAATGCCTGTAATATGATACCGGTACATAATTTGCTAATTTTGAAGAAGGAATAGGAAAGTAATGGATATATTTGTCAAATTGGGAAAAAATTCCGAATTTGGGGGTGGGGTAACATTTTGAGTATCTTTTTTCCAACAAACCGTCAGATATTCCGGCCTTGTTTGTGGCCCATGGTAGAACGATGAATGGAGAACATTTGTTATGCTGATGAAACGAATCAGCTAATAAGTTCTAAAATTGTAATTTTTTGCTCTAATGTAAAAAAACGTAAAAAACTAATATTTTGCATAATTTTTCACGACTCTTTCTGTCATGGATACGCATAGAAAGCGCGAGTAACCGCCACCTTTTCATATAATCTTACCACACATAATATCTGTAAAATGATACCCAAGTTGCTCATTTTGAAGACGAAATAGGAAAGTTACCGATATCTTTGTTTCATTGATGTTTTTTTCGATTCTGGGGTCGGGTAACATTTTTGAATATTTTCTCCAACAATCAATCAGATATTCCAACCTTGTTTATAGCACGCGACAGTGCAATGAATGGCGCAAATTGTGCAGTATGCTGATGAAGCGATTCAGCTGATAAGTCCAATAATTTTAATGTTTTTGCTGTGTTGCAAACATACCCAAATATTTTGCATAATTTCAGGACTCTTTCTTTCATGAAGTCAAATAGAATGCGCGGATAACCGATACCTTTTCCATAATCTTACCGCATTTAATACCTGTAAAGGATGCATAATGTTCTAATTTTGAAGAAAAAATTATAGAGTAGCGGATATCTTTGTAAACTTGAAAATGTGTGCTTAATTTTAGGGGGTGGGGTAACATTTTACGTGTTCTTTTTAACAATCAGTAAGAATTTTTGCTTAATTTTAGGGGATGGGGTAACATTTTAGGTGTTCTTTCTAACAATTATGGGGTTGTTTATGGCACACGGTAGCATGATGAATGGTGAAAATTTCGAAGTGCCGACGAGGTGATTCAGCTGATAAGTTCATTAATTGTCATGTTTTTGTTGTGATGAAAAACATAATTTGAAGTCGCTTTCTTTCCTGGAGTCAAAACGAAAGCGGATAACCGATATATTTCTTCACAGTCTCTTTATATCTAATATCTGAAATTTTAGATTTGACTTATTTATTTTGATGGGAAAACATTCTTGACATGCGTCGAAGGAAAATATATGGGCAGACTTATTTCCATGTGTGCCGACTCGCATTGACCGACTTTTATAGCGGCATACGCCAACAAATAGTTCTTTGTGCCATACATGGTTTTCCCATTTTTCATGACGTCAGATTGTATACCTCCTACTGTCAAATATACTCCGTGTGTCACGCTGACCGTTTAGAAGGTTACAAAGTTTGACAACCAGAAAATATTTTCTCCTGGCGCCATGGAAATAAACATGGCCTGATGATCGGAACCTCACAGAAACGGAAGGATGAACGATAAAAAAATATGACAACAGAATGTTTTTACTTAAAGGTTGACATTGTTTATTTTAAATCGAGAATAAAGAAGAAAAGTCATAGAAATAGAAGGAAAAACGAGTAGTGGGAACGCTCTTAATATCTCGGAATATCATCGATGTGATGCCCCAATAGGTATGATAATATGGAACCAGTGCATTAGTTTGGTTGGTTGGAGGTGTCCTATTTTAGATATGTTATAATTCATTACTAAAATAATAAGAAAGACAAAAATAACTAACTGCCGAACTTCACACATCGGTCAATCGCGACGCTGTTTTTATCACTTTTGAGGTTGACTTTGTCATAAAAAGGGACATTTTTGACGTATATGTTTATAAATCAATGAAAGACGGTCAGAATATTTTACCCAGCGTTTTGTCTTTTATCCGGAATGAGCACACTCACAGCTTCAGGTCAAACTCTCAAAATTGTATTATATCCCCTGTCCACTGCCAGACAGAAACTTTATATGCGACTCAATCCTGTTTGGAGTAATTTACTTATGGAAATTGGACATGCCACCTTAAGTGCTAAATGTTTCACAAATAAAATTATTCGTTTTCATTTTTGCAGATCAGAATGCTGATTTAGCGTTGAAAATATATACGTGGTTGGACCTCTCTTTGTCATTGCACAACGTGTCACCCTATTTAATCTTATAATAATGTGTAAATTTTTATAGCAATAGTACCACGATCGTATGTTTGCCATAAATTTACTATATCTGGAAATATAAATCGCTCGTAATTAAGTTTGACATACGATCGTATGTACATTTTTACTGTTTACTATATATTGTTATTTGTTTTATGGGGAATCCGAATAGTAGGGGAGATTGAGGTACAATGGGGCATGGGACACAGTGGGACAAGCCGTCTAGCTCCTTGGTTAAGTACAGGAATCACATTACAACATTATCAGCAGAAACCCCCCATACAGCACCTATATTGATTACATATAAAAACTATCATTGTTAAAAAATTACGAGCAAAAAAACTGTTTTTGAGCAGTCCAAGTATTTTGTTATATCAAGTTTTCAGCAGTACTTCATTGTTGTTTTGTTACTACTGAGAAAGGATGGACAAAGGTACAATTTAAATTATATAGATTTATTATCTCAGATGTATGTATTAGTTTTTTTCATAAAATGAAAAGTATCATGCACCTAGGGAGCACTGGGACACTTTTGCTGGGGCACACTGGGACAATAGTAATCAAATGGTGAAATTTATTTTGACTCTAAAATGGTATCAAAATGAATTATTTTGTTTCCTAGTTTATATTAATTGCTAACCCTATCAGATTTGATGAGTTTTAATAACACTTTCAAAGTCAATTGCTTTCGTTGGAATGAAAATCATAAAAAATATATTTTTCCCCCTCAAAGGCCCCTGGGAAATATTTTACTTGAAACAGGGATCTGAAATAGCAACTAACGTAACCATCGCCGTTGAATCTTCTAAACTCCTATGAAACATATTAGTATATACTTGATATAACATGTATTTTGATTATTGTCCCATCGCACCCCAGTGGATGTCCCAGTGTACCCCATAGTTGGGCAAACTGGGATACATGTTTTTACGTTTTTAAAACGAATTCTGTAGAAAAGTGTAAGAGATATTTCAGAATTTTTGCATGACTATGTCATACTAAATATAAGTTATAACGAGAGTATAGAAGGCTGCACTACATGACAATAATAACAACAGAGATTTTTGAAAAAAAGGTGAAAAATGTCCCAGTGTACCCCTATCTCCCCAAAAGGCGTTAGATACCTGTTCGGGTTCCGCTGTGTGTATGTATCCATGCATGCAAAATCTGAATTAACAAATAAATTTCTCAAATTTAGATAAGAAAGTAGATATTTTGAATTCTTGAACTAAATCACCTTTCACAGTTTCTAAGGTGGGCATGTGCAAATTACGTTTTGTTCTATAGTAGGTGTATGTAGTAGCTGGAAATGCAACACTGTGTTGATCCGGCATACTAATGGGCGGCTCCTAGATATTCTTACTTTTCAACGGTGAGTAATGGGCATGTTTGTTGAATAATCTCACCAAAACAATCTGCAGCAAAATGTGTGATGTAAGAAATCGCAGTTTGGGCCTAACTGTAACTCTAAAAACGATTAGACACTAACGGGAAGTGAATAACGTCCATGTGAAATGATAAAATATCAGCACACCATAGCAATATTGCCGTGCCAACCAAGTGTTTGCATATATCCACAACGGATATCCTCGCCTTTCTGCGTTTATTTGAAGAAACTGTATTTGGTTTGTATGAACAGTCCAGTAGCGATTCCCCCGTTATATATAATACCAAGAGGCAACGCTAAATTAACGTTGGTTACCTATTACAGTATAGCTATAGTCAAGTGTTAAACTGGTGATTTTACCACTGACAATTTCTGTTAAGACTGCATAGTTGGCCAAATGTGAATGGATACCTAAACTGCAAAGTATTAAAACTTGTAATATAATGATCGCGCTCTAAACAAAATGTTCTTTCGAGGATATTTCAGACGATATGACAGATCAACCTAAAGATCAACAACAAATCGAACTCTATTGTGGTTAATTGTCGCACTCGATTGATTTAACATAAGAAAACAAGATCACAGATTTTACATTAGTGAATTCTTTTGATACCTTCTGGAAGCATGCTAATTGTCCTTCAACATATAGAGTATAGTGATTCCACTTACCGTATTAGGTGATGTTTTTGAGTAAATCGTCTCAATATTGCTTCTTCCGATAGAGATTCTGGCTGCAGTCTGTGGACTTCGATTCTTATATAGAGCAGATTTCAACAAACTTTGACTTTTTGTTAGACACACTGTTAAGCGTGACTGATAACTGCTAAATGTCTACTATTTTGTTTTACGAGCCAATTACTTCCGCATAATTACTATCGTACCGTTTTCTCAGGTATCTCATTAACGTCATAATGACTTACGCTTGTCTTCCTATTATTTATCATTTTAATTAGTGGCATGTAAAAATAGTTTTCAGTAAATAATGACTTCAAATCCGATAATTATATCACAATAGGGTTTTCCATACCTTATCAAACCTGATTAGCAATTCAGGCTAATCAGTTTAATTTGGTGAATATATTTTATGAGGTTACGTAAATTTTCAGAAGATTTTCTATTTTGTTGACCCTTAATCCAAAATCTGCCTACATCGAAACTCTAGAATTGAATTCAACTCATACGCCCTATCATTAAGCCATTCAGAATTCATGGAATGGCATTACGAAACGAGTGCAAAGTTCTCGTGATAAACTGACGATGGATACCTATTCCATCCTAACAAATATTTCTGGGATCATTTTCATCTTGTTGCTTGTAGCATGGCTGCTACAGAATTTTGCAGCCCAAAACATTGTTCGGTTTTCCACAACTAAAACTTTTGTTCGCCTTTAACAATACATGAGTAGTGTGATTAACGTCACAGGACCTACGAAGTAGGGTGAGGAAGATGACTTGGGGGTCCAAGTGTATTGCTATCGGTCACCTAGATGACTTGGCGGTCCAAGCGTAATGTTATAGGTCACCTAAGTAGGTCGATTTTCATCACAAGTAGATCACCTCAGAACTTGCTGGTAACACTCCCATAATGCACGTTCATGCCAAAAATCAAGGTTCTAATGTCAACGGTTCTCCTTATTTTGTCGACGAAAGGATTCGGATGGACTCACTGACTACCGGACAATTTGCAACTGAGAGCCTACTTCGTAGGAATATTGAGCGCCCCTCGACGCACGACATGATCAACTGCCCATCAGAATCTTTCGCGGATTCTGAAATGTATTTTTTAAGACACCGAACTTGCTGAAAATCCAGTATCATGCCAGTTCTAATATAGAGAGCCGAGAACAATAAATCTGGAGACAGGCCAGATGTCAGTCTTGACTGCACAGAAACATTACGCTATTGATTGGTCAAAGCGAGAAAAAGTTGATCCTACAGTACTCGCTAATTGGCTGGACCTCTCCAAGAGCAAGTTAGTTGGAACAATTCGCCATATTTACAGAAGTACCCTCCCTCAAACAAAAGAAGTAATGAGAAACCTCAATTCGCAAGAGGTTCTAGCAATCTCCAGAATAAATCCGTCATAGTCTTAGCAGACAAAGCTCGAAATAATATGATATTCATATGTAAATATTACTATTAACAGGTCTAGTGATATAAAAGACCTGAATATTATTACAAGCATCTGGTCCGACATTCATAATTAAACCGTCGTCCATTAAAGAATATCTGCGTCCATAATCCAAAGACCTATTCCATATAACAGTATTAGCACCAAATTCAAAAAGACAAACATAGTATACATAAACATAGGCTAGTTTCCTGCAAGAGAGAAGCGGTCAGCAGTTTTCAATGATGCCGGCAAGACATCATGATGTTCCAAAAATATCAAATCCGTATCGCTGATCAGTATTCTTAATCCATAATAATCGTTGTAAAGTCGTTATCGAGAGAATGATGTCTCTCAGTCACGCTTTGGTTGTGCCTGTTCATATGAGCAGCATGGGGATCTTGAGGTACATGGTTCATACGGCCCCTAGCCACGGGTTAAGCGGAATCAGACACAACTTACGACACGTAACGCCATAGATCTTGCACGCTACGCTCGTATTTTGATATGTATCGCCAAATTTGAGAAATATCAAATACAAGCATCTAGTACGTCATTCATAATTCTTTTTTTTTTTTTTTTTTTTTTTTTTTTAAGCCCTGGACGTGCCACTGGGCATTTATTATTCATCAGCTGGTCACGGTTTGACAAAATACCCTACAGTGCCCACGTGACCACGAGGTTTGGGTTTTCATTCATTTATCTCAATATGTACACAAAAAAAATAATGAACAATATTAATAACAATGATAATAATAATAACAATAATAGTAAGAAGAAAGAAAAGAAAAACACCTCACGTACCTGTATACTGCTTCCCCGTTTCCTCAGTTCACATATATCGACAGTAAAACACATACATATTTACACATATAATAATTTTCTTTGTGCGGGAAAACAGTATAACAGTTAACGCCCGAATGACTTGGTATGGCCCCCCCCGCCACCCGTAAAAGACTAATAGACATATTTGAAATCAACAAGGAACAAATACAAACCAGTATAATAATATACATATTTCTTCGATAAATAAATCTTTTTTCAATTTTTCTAACAAGTCCTGACTCCATTTACTGTAAAAAAAAAACTTGTTATTTTTTCAAATCTGTGAATTTCATAACATGCATTTAGTTTAACGACTGTAGAACGCCAGAGGACCCCACTTATTCTCAAAAGAGTTCTGTTTCTTATTTCTCTTGGCCAAGTAGCATTCAATATCCCTCGTTTTTAACAGGAATTTCGAGGCGCCATCAAAAGAGGGTTTAGTATTACTATACCTACACACATATATGTATTTTTTAAATAATAAAATAACATGATTGATTAGAACCGTCTCTTTATTACCTAAGATCATTTGGGACCCCGAAGGTTTCTGCATTTGAATTCCGAGATCTTTTGCCCATAAATATAATTGACTCCAAATATCTTTTGAATATTTACAATTATAGAAGAGATGTATAATACTTTCTATATCTTGATTGCAAAAGGAGCAGCTGTCCGAATCTGTTTTACCCCACAATTTTAATAGATAATTTGTTATAAGGATCCTATGTAATATTTGGAACTGGAAGTATTGTAACTTGGTTTCCACTGTTGTACTGTAAATATTACTGTAAAAAGAAGGCCAGTCCAGATCAGTCGTGTCCAATTCTTCCTCCCATTTTTGTTGATTTTTCTGTGGTTTCACTTCAATTTTCTTTACTAAAAGATCATATACAAATTTCGTACATTTTTGGCTCATCATTCGCCTGTATAATTCAGGTTCCTTAAAGACATTATACTTAGTGAAACCCCCATTTTTATATATTTTTTCTTCTCACTCGATATGTTGTGTACAATAGCACAGTGCATTATGAAGTGAATGGGGAGTATACCAAACTTGTTCTGAAGATCCTTAAACATTAAAAAACTCTTCCCATCCTCACCCAAGACATCACTGATACGGCTGACACCCTTTTCTGACCAGCTGGCCACGTCCCTCCATTCTGACTTTGGAATTAAGTCAAATAAAAAAGTGTCTACATTGATATTATTTTCAACTTTGTTATCCAAACACTGATACCAGGCCTTTTTCATAATTCTGCCGTCGTCCATTAAAGAATATCCGCGTCCATAATCCAAAGACCTATTCCATATCCATATAACAGTATTAGCACCAAATTCAAAAAAGACAATCATAGTATACATAAACATAGGCTGGTTTCCTGCAAGAGAGAAGCGGTCAACAGTTTTCAATGATGCCGACAAGACATCATGATGTTCCAAAAATATAAAATCCGTATCGCTGATCAGCATTCCCAATCCATAACAATCGTTCTAATGTCGTTATCTAGAGAATGGTGTATCTCAGTCACGCTTTGATTGTGACTGTCCATATGAGCACCATGAGGATCCTCAGGTACATGGGTTCATACGGCCCATAGCCCTGGGTTAAGCGGAATTAGACACAAGTTACGAAACGTAACGCCATAGATCTTGCAAGCTACGTTCGTATTTTGCTATCAGCATGCGATATGCATCGCCAAATTTGAGAAACTTTGAGTGGAGGCGCTTGAAGGAATAGCCCTGTTTTATAAGTTTCTGCAACAATGTTTTGTGACGTTGATTGAAATCGTCACAATTGACACAGGATCTAGCAAATGCTACTAGGCGAGATACGTATACGCCATATGCAGGTCCCACTGGAATATTACTGTCCAGAAAGGGATAGTTTACGATGTCGAAATTTTAATCATCTCTTTTGTCATAAAGTCGACGAGAGAGAATGCCCGCTTCATTTTTGTAGAGATATAGATCTAAATATGATGCGCCTGTAGGGCTATCTGTAGTTTCCTTCAAATCCAGTGAAGGTGGATATATATCCTTCACTGCGTCATTTATGTAGCGATTGTCCACAGCGAGAAGATCGTCTATATAGCGTTTGGTGAATGAGAAGGAACGGGCTTTGAATGGATCGGATTTTGAAAGCGCCTGCATATAGTCATATTCATAAGAGAACAGATACATGTCAGCCAACAGGGGTGCGCAATTAGTACCCATTGGAATACCTATATGCTGTAGATATATTGTGTTGCCAAATTTCACATAGATATTTTTAATGAGAAATTCAAGCAACTCTATAAACAAAGCCTACCATCATCAAATACGTCTACTTACTCCCAAGCTGCATTTACCCGGGAAGATTAATTTAACATCGCAAAACGTTTCTCAAGGAAAGAGGTTTATTCCAACCACTCCGAATGACGTACCAAAAGTGTACTGGACTACCACAATGCATAAATCACCATACAAAGCTGGTTCTACATGTAAAATATGTGCCACCAGGCTTCGCTGAGGGCCCTCCTGAAGGTAAAACTATTTAGGAAAAGGTATTGCGCCACTATTTATGAAAACTTGGGCGTTGAATGTATGTGAATATCGACATACGCAAAATTTCTCACGGAAGAATTTGATGCTAATGGTCACATACCGCACAAACATGTATCCACATGAGGTACTACAACCCCTCATCGGGACGTTATTGACTAATTATGTCTAATTTCATTAATAGTATCTGTATTGAAGAAAAATAATTCCCGATATGTCAGAAGCCATAAAGCATTCTTTAGCTCTACTACATACAAGGGATATCATTCACGGGGTCTTTCTTTGTTTATAGAGTTGATTGAATTTTTCATTAGTAAGATATGTGTGAAATTTTGCAACTCAGTATATCAACAGCATATTGGTTCTCGTGATGTTTTAGAAATATGCAGTCAGTATATTTGTCTGTGAGGTCATATGACGTTTGTCAGTAGGCCGGCATAGTTTTCCACCACTTTTTCAAAGTTGCGTTCAATTCCAATGGGTACTAATTGAGCACTTTTTTGACTGACCTATATCTATTCTCTTATGAATACTACTATATACATGCACGCGCTTTTAAATTGGAATGATATGCAAGAGGTGAGAAAAATTGACGACGTCTGGCGACTAAAAAGCAAACTTATGGCTCTACAGGAAAGCATTTGTTAAAACTGATCAAATCCTAACAGAACAACAATGCCTATCAAAGAAACTGATCAAATCCTGTTCCTTCTCACTCACCGAACGCTATAGATAGAAAGATATATATCTATTTTTTGTCACTTTGAAAGTGATCGTATAACCATATTTTTCGTTATTTTGGGATTACAGTCTTGGTATAGCACTTATTCTAGTGCAGACAATTGGTCGAGTCTCGAGCGGGATTCGAACCAGCGACCCCCAGAATAACGCACCTAGTCGCCAGCACTATATGTCGGCGATCTGAACCACTCGGCCAACGGTCTCGCACAGAAATTGGAGGTAGCAGATCGGTAATCTTGAAAGCGAACATACAGTACCCCTCGGATGATCGTAATTACAACACATATAAGGGAAGTGGGAAGAGGTGCCGACATACTGGCAGAGCCACATGACTTCACAGTATAGTCTTCCGCTTAACCTGTTCTAAAGCACATACCAAGAATCTAACGATTAGTGATATGTGTTGTATCTCAGGAACGCTTTTATTGTACCTATTCATGTGGCAACTTGGATGATATGACCACACGGGCCCTAGCACCGGCATAAGCGGTAGTAGATGCAAATCTAGAGAGCTATGATGAAAATGCTCTGACAACTCGTATATTGGTAATTAGTGAGCTGTTTCTCTGTGACAACTCGCACACTGGGGATTGGTGAGCTGTATCGTCGTCAGATGAAAATGACGGCATTTAACACAATAGACTACTCTGTAAGGCCCGACGTCGGCCCAGCATCAACTTCCCACAAATGCCAACATATATCAAAGACCAAAAGGTCTGTACAGGGGGCGGGCCTCGGGGACGAAACGTCCACCAGCAGAATCTCGCCATATACAGGTAAAAATTACAACACATATAAGGGAAGTGGGAAGTGCTGTAATGACACAGCTGTATACATAGGAAGATTTTTTTTTGTCATTTAGAAAGTGATCGCATAACAGTATTTTCGTTATTTTGGGATCACACTATCTTAGTATAGTACAGATTCTACTGCAGAAAATTGGTCAAGTCCCGAGCGGGATTCGAACCAGCGACCCCCAGAGTAAGGCATCTAATCGCCAGCACTATATGTCGGCGATCTGAACAAATCTGTCATTGAGAAAGTGATCGTATAACAGTATTTTTCGTTATTTTGGGATCACACTATCATAGTCTCACTATCTCAGCTCGGAACTCGACCAATTTCCTGAATCTGTACTATACTAGTTGTTATCCCGAAAATAACGAGCATAAACGCTATATAGACGATCTTCTCGCTATGGATAATCGCTATATAAATGACGCAGTGAAGGATATATATGTTCTAGTACTATATTTACCATACACATAGGCAGTTTATACTGTGATCATTTAGTCTATATATATATTTCAGCATGCAGCATGCGAACCTTGGTCCTATAGTCGATCCAGAGTCGATGTTAATATAATGATTGCTAGTGACCCGTGATATGCTTTGACACATGTTAAGGAGGTGGTAACACAGACCATTGCACAGTTTTTACAAGCACGAATAGAAGAAGACGGCTATATTTACATTGGGAAAAGCAAATGAACGCTCATTTGTTTAGACTTATCACACGCTGCAAATTGGTTTGCCAGCCAAGTATTTTGATTTGATAATAACATCACGACACCACCACCACCCTGCTATCTGTCAATCCTGGCTGTCGATGATTTAAAAGAAGACATATCTCGATCCGTATAGATATTTGCCCAATCGTTCGAAAGTTACGCATTTAGTGATACGTTTAGGGTTCCTGGGGGTAAATGAGGAGAATGACCGGTAGATGAGAATGCCTAACTTTCAACCCATCTAGACATATATCATGGCCAGGCAACCTGCCTAATTGTTACTGAAATTTAGAACCAGTAACCATCGACTTCCGATAGAAACGGGCAGATGGGCCAATAAAACGTAGAAATGAACACATATGTATCTTCTGTCGGAATTTCTGAAGGGAGGAATACCATTATATTACGAAATGTAGTGAATTGAATGAGAACAAATGAAAAAAAGACACTTACCCCTTTGAATATCCTTTTTGGAACAGAGAAAAATATATATTATTTACGAAATTAGTCAAATTTGTTAGTCATTATGACGCACACTGTATAACCGCCATTTACCATGATCTACTATTCCGCTTACGCCAGGTCAATGGCCTGAGAAATAAACGCTCTCTTTCTGAGCCAATAATGTGAGGAACATTCTCTTACATTATAAGCTTCATAATTCTTCCAAAGAATGCTTCGTTACGCTCGATTCGGCATCCATACTAAGGTAATATGATGCGATAATGAGAGACGCAAACGGACAATATTCCATTCACCTCGCTATTGATTAGACGAGACCATGCGGTAACCCACTCGGCACGGTCTCGTAAATACATAGTACCTCAAGACGCACTGCTATGAATCCATATTGGCATCCATATTGAAAGCACAGTGTCACGCCGAAACTCCGAACAGTGCATGTCACTGTAGGACTCCCGTTACCATGGAGACCAGCTTGAGACGAAAAACCAGGAGAAATATCTCAAATTAGAAGAGATCCTTCGGGGGTAGAATCAAGGGAATATGCATTCCATTTGGATATATATATTGTCTCCCGATAGGGGAGGACTATGTGAGCGGAAACACATCCTACAGCATGTGGTGTGCCTCACGTGCGGCGGATCACGGTTTTTACACTGGGAAGGGGCAATATCCTTACACCATTTATATGCGAGATACTATGACTTTGACGGAATAGGCTGAGCAATCGCGAATGTGTGGTAAACAACTCGAGGGCGATAATCAGGGATTGAGGAACCACTGTATTGTTTAATTGGGTTTATTTGGACATGTGGGGGTGTGGGCGGGGGTTGGGGGGGGGGGAGAACTTCCTTCTCCCACTCACTCGATCCAACCCTCGTTAAATCTATCGTATTTAACCAACATTTAGCAACGGTAATGGGTCTCTGTTCATGCTACGTTTTTAGTGTGGGCAGCGAATGGAAATTGCGGGAAAATTCATTTCAGATAATTATTAGCAAGATATCTGCACTGTTCCTGTATTTTAGAAGAGTTCAGTGGTATTCTAGTTCCTGTTAGCTGATGGCACCTTTATTATATAAAGTTACGACAATGAATGTCCCGTGGCCCATGTTGGTGGCATAGCAGTGCCAGAATCTTACTCTTGTAAAGGGGGCAATAACTATTTGCTAGGTTTAGACGAAGAACAGATATATAATCTCAAACATAATTGATAAAAATGGGTATTCTATCTTGACCAATATAGGAAAAGCATCAGGAAGTTTGGTTAATCTCAAGGTCAAAAGACCTAAAAGTTTGTCAATAGCTATGGGGTTGAGGAAATTGATTTAAAACAAACTCAAAACGAGGGGGCCAGGAATTTAACACGTGCTTACTGCAAACTGTTGAGTCGATCTGTCGTCATCAGAATGTGCTTAGGATAGCATTAGATGGGAGTACAAAACAAAACAGAATTTAACACCCACTGGGGACCGACCACATCCTTTTTGTCAGTTCAGAATTGCTACTGTCGAAAGGTCGTGAAGCTTTGTCTGGATAGCTGTGGGGTCACTGGGGGTGAACCGAATAAAATATTCATCAGCTAAATGAGATAGCTTTTTATGCGAATGGTTAATTGTTGGTCCGCCTCTTTGATACTCGGGATGAGGGATGGGGGAGTGCCCTATTATTATCCAACCTTGTTGGAGCTGTTAGCTTGCAAACTTGCCATGTAATATATCATCTTCACAAGTCCAGGTAAATCCTAAATCCTCGCAGAGGGTTCACCTGGACATTTTTGGCGATTCGAATGAGTTTTTCCCTCAGTGCCTCTATTATACAATCTCGTACATTTCATCCCCCGCCCTTGTTTTGAATTAGCATGTCGGTATCCCAAGCCTGCGGTTTTTGCTTTGACTTCCGTTGTCGATTTCAGCTTGACATCAAAGCACTTTGGCCCGCGATGAAATTCAAACCTGTCCCATCTCGTATCTCGCAGCGGATTGGCCTAATCTGCTGGCTTAGCGCGTTCTCTGATTGGGTTGATTTAGAGGAACCCACGTGATCTACATGTATTTATATCCAGAACTCGTATGGGTAACTAACCAAGCCAGTGTATCGATCCTAACAGATCGATCGATATACTGGTTCGCGAGGATGGTAGTGTATATGCCCCTTGGACTTAAATGAACTTCACTCCACAGAATGCTTACTTGTACATTGTGTTCAAGCTGTTCATAGTTTAGCAAAACAGACTGATATACTTGTTAATCAATCTCAAATTGCCCCATTCCTGGATACCCGAACTGTTCATGCGTACAACTACAGTTGCGTTCGCATTATTTTGGGCTTTTGATGTCAGGCTTCAAGTCCGATAAAACGTATACAGGCTTTTTAATGGATTCATCTGCATGTAATTTACCGCACCAAACACACATGTGCTCCATCACCAGACCTATGTCCGGAAGAATTTCATTGGACTGCTACAATGCACCCAAACCATTAACAAATGACGATCAACTTACCAACAATCAACAACCTTTCTATTCAGATGTCAATAGCTGAGATGATGTTAGCCCAGAATTATCCCTGAAAATGTTTCTTGAGCAAGTTATGATTAGTGACGTTTATCCCAAGTTTTAGCCCAAAGGATCAGCATTTAATCTTAATGAGTTTCACGAACATAACACATAACAACTGTTCTGTGCCATGTAGGAACCGCTTTTAGTGTTTTAATGGGAATTGATTGAACTAAATCTCATTCTTGAATTTTGGTAAGTCATATACTGTGCTTACATTTGAAGAGACATGTTAACTGGTACTCCGCAGTGTGTGGGGGGAGGGGTGCTCGCTTTATGTAGGCTGGGGGATGCGTACAGCGAAACCTATAAGGCCATCGTAGGCTGATGATTTATTAATTACACATTCTAGAAAATAAAGAAATAAAACACTATGTAGTATACACCGGGTATACATGTCTATACCCTATTATTTCAACAAAGGAATAGCTTCGAAAATGGAACTCGCTCTTCCTTTGGTCGAAATGTTAAACTTTGTTAAGGAGATGGGCTGCTCACTGAGTGAGCCGAATGTGAACAGAACAGAAATCAACACAATCAGTACTGCCAATTAAGTAACATTTAATAAAAGAATGCAATATATTATACAGTATACAATTTATAGGAGCTGAAATTTACAATGTTTACATTCAAATAAATTTTCCATGTAATCAAACTATACCTCAAAGTAAAAAAAATTCAGTTTGAATATGCAAAAGCTTACACATGTAAACTTCAATAAATTGAAGATAACAAATTCGTGCACGCAATATCTCCAAGTCCATCTGATGCGTTGCCCCCAATTACCAGTAGTTGGGCACCGCCTTCCTGTTTACGGGCAACCTCTTACTAAACGTGGCATCAGTACTTTAAGTATTTTTTCCACTCTGTCTTGAGTGTCGTATTCACTGAACTTTTATTTCAAGCTTGATTGATTTTTCTCTGAAGTTCTCTCGATTGAATTGAATTTCACTAAATTTGAGCCGGATCGATTTGAACTTAATAACCTAGAATTACCCCAAATTGGCATGTGTGTCCATTCCCCCTAGATTTTAACTACGAGTTTTGCCCTGGATTAGAGGCTATTTTTTCACTTCAAGACTACGCTTTCGAACTATATAGCCGTGACAGGCGCGGAACGATGATATTTTCCCACGTTTGGCCAACCGGGCAATGCTTTAACATTGGTAACACCGCAAATATCGGAAACCAGGTATCATAGTGACCTTCAAAATACTGAAAATTTCATAGCTAGTTAAACAGGGATTTACAAGCAGAAGGCTTCGCCTGTAAACGTCCGAGATAAAATAAAACAACACTGACAAGGTAAAGAAATGGTTGGTTGCCTAACCTCAGCGTAACGTCACGTAGGTAATGATGTCGTTTCACACTTTTCGGAGTCCATTGAGTTCGATCACGGGACTGCAATATTGAAGATGGGCATCAGTGGTTTTGGAATACCAGATTTAGATCACATGTCACACTTGAGATACGCATTGTTTTCAGGAGCAATCTGTCAGCCATGTCATCATTGCATTTAATTTCTGTGGCTCGTTTCAAAGGGGAGCTGGGGAGAATTCCTCATCCCGCCCCATCCCAAATATTTGTTCTCACCCTTTAAGCTAGAAGACAGAAACTCACCACACTATACTCTTGGTTCAAGCTCTACTCGGAAATGTAAAACAATCCAAGATGGCCGCCATGATGACTTCACAGTAACGTCATTTTTTTAAAAAAGGCATTTTTTGGTCAGATTTTTCATTTTTTTTGGATAAATTAGTAAATAATAATCTGATGTGAAATAAAATAGCTTTTGTTCACCTTTCCTTACAGAAAAGCAGAAATTGTGAAGATAAATTACGAAAACTTCACTTTTCTGGAACCCCACATGGCCGTCATTTTAAATTTGCCCGTGATCCGCTGCTTGGGGAATTATGAAAATAGGTTCAAAATGACCTCAATACGAAAATCTACAGATTCACAGATTTGTCGTTCTGCAGATAGAGTATAGAACGTTTGGTAGAGGGGCATAATCCCGCTACACACCCACACACACGACCTGGTAGGGTTAAAATGGGTCCAAACTGAACACAGATGATCTAAACAGATCGTAACTTGAAAATTGCGTAATTTAAGGTCACGAGAGCAAATGTCTGCAAAACGGCGAAAAAAATTTAAGAATTCCCATTGTCCAAGAAGAACTGCCAGGATACATGATGACACTTGACCGTCGGTTTAACATCGCTTTCAACATTTTTTCAGCTATATCACGACAGGGAGGGGAAGGGAGTGGAGGGGTAGGAGCGAGGGTACCTACTTGTAACAGAGCAGATCTAATGCTGCCGTTTTATAGTGCTGCCCCACTGAAATATCACGCCTTAGGCAGACATGACACCCCACTCAGTCACATTTTACTGCCACTGAGCGAACCAGTCCTACCCCCTTAATGCTGAGCGTAAGCGAGGAAGCAACAACTTCCAGTCCATTTTTCAAGCCTTTGGTATGAGCCGGCCAGGGATTGAACCCAGGATCTACCGCTTGCGAGACCGACGCTCTAACCATTAGGCCACCGCAGTGCGGCCAATTACTCGAGTAGTCTACACAACATCATGATGTCTTCCCGTCATCATTAGAAACTGTTGACCGCTTCTCTCTTGCAAGAAACTAGCTTATGTTTATGTTTACTTTGATTTTTTTTATAATTTGATGTAAATGCTGTTATAGGAATTAGGTCTTTGAATTATAGACGCAACAATTCTTTAATGGTCGACGGCTGAATACTTGAGGACGGACCATACGCTTACTTGTATATAGAGAGTAGACTGTGACTCTCACTTTCATATATATTATAGATTTTCGAGAACAATAAGGGTAGTTACTAAAACTACGCCACGCAAATTTGCTTTATGGGCCAATTACTTCCAAGTAATTACTACCGTAATTTGGGCACATATTAGCTTGATATATAGAAGTTCCCCAGTTTGCTTATTAAGCCATAATGAATGACTACACCCTCTTGAACCCTTACTGGTTAATTTCAATTAGTCTGCGACTCAATCCAGTATATAAATCAGTCACAGGTAATTAGCAAAACAAAACACTGGAACGTATTAGCAGAATAAATCTTACACATAATCAATACTGCGTCTAATATATTCAAGCGTCTGTAACTGCTGTTAGATCACATCCTGAAGATGACAAATAAAATTTTGTCGAAATATTGAGACTGTCACCATGCGTTTATTAAGTTTATTCGGAGTTACTTTGCTTCTGCATTATGCCAAGCTTATCAGTGGATCAACACGATATTCACCAGGCCGACCGAATAAATCGTAACAACGTGCGAAATATTGGCATGATTATGTGGAAAAACAAACTACGAGTTCCCGCCATCGAGTTACATGGCGACATCTCACTGCAGTAAAGTAATCCATCATCCGAACGCATGGTACGTTCGATCTTCACAAGTCCAGGTAAATCCTAAATCTTCGCACAGGGTTTACCTGGACATTTTTGGTGATTCGAACGAGTTCTTGAATTGATGCCTCTATTATACAATCTCGTACATTTCATCCACCGCGCTTGTTTTGAACATGTATTTTTGCTTTGACTTTCGATGTCAATTTCAGCTTGACATCAAGGTAGTTTGACCCGCGATGAAATTCAAACCTGTCACATGTGGGGATGGGTACGATCATACGTATACTCTTCTGTGCGTAGCCATGCTGTAACGGGTGATATCTGGGTAGGCCTATAATAGGGCGTTTCCCAAATGGTCACATTCGATTGGTCTGGTGTGATCCGACATGGGCGCAGTCACATTCACAGAGCGAAGACAAAACCTCCAGAAAGCGATGGATCGGAATGAGCCCTTTGTTGGCCTCGAAGTGTCCCCATCACAAATTAGCAAACACTATTGTCTATGTGAACTACCGCCGATTTTATTTCTTCCAAACATAATTTTAGGCCATTTTTAATGTCGATCTTCTTGAAAAAACAACAACTATGCATCAGGAGCGTGAGAAATAAAGTAGCTAATGTCCACAACTTCGGTCTCATCTCGAGCATTATCCCATAGCCGTGCCCCTCTGGTCTATAGCATTCGTTTTCCAAGTCCTAAAGTAAAACAAGCTAATTTCATTGGCTCGTTTAAGTGAAGCGGTCGTGTGATATGATGCTTTTTGAAGCTGGAATAGGGTCAAATACACGGAGAATTAAGTCAATAAGCTGAGGGTATTTCCCAATGAAATGTAAAATCCTTTTTTTATTATCACAAACTAGTAGTTCAGCTCCTTTTATTAACATAGGGAGATCGCGTGCCCTTTCTATACTACTCATCGCTCACTACTCATGGACCCATTCTACTGTAGGGTGCAAGCCTGGCCCATGGAATCTCACTTAGTGAAAACCCCAGGTCTCTCGCCCCACCCTATCCCGCGCCACACCTATGCGACCCGCTGTGCAGTGAGTAAAGCGGAGTAGGAGGAAGAGGAGGAGACACGCTACGTTTTATACTAGGGAGATATATTGAATACAATGAAAATATATATACATATAAACACACATACTACAATACCAGACGTTATACGATACGGAATCGTACATGCAATATATAACACACATACGATGAGAATTTCTCAAGTGGTGTCTCCCAATAGAATACACACAATAATACATCAGATTAAATACATGCATTGATATCGCTTTATCCAAGGACCGTACAATAAAGGGGACAAAGATTCAAAGGTGTGAATCGCCCGGAGGTTCCTTGCTGATCCTTGCTCGAAGCGGGAGAATCGAGAAAATTTCTCCAGATTAACGACATTTTGTTTTTTGTTGAATATACCATGAAGCTATAAATCGAATTATAGCTCAATGAATATACTTCCTGCAATTCCTTTATTATTTTGAGGCTCACAGTTACAGTTCGCGTCTTTTATGCTTGAAACAGGGAAAGTAACATATTCAAATTTATTTTATGGTCCCTGGTGTATCCATTTATACATGTATACATAGTTTTCAATGTTTATCTGCAAATTATCACCAGATGAAATGTAAAATCCCCTTATCTCGTTAAGATGAAGTAATCTGATCATGGAGCTATAAATCGGATTTATAGCTCCATGATCTGATCAAGCGGACTTTTCACACAGTATGAACGTGTAGTCTGGTACTCGTATATTGTATATCGTCCAAACGAAAAATGCAAGCGTCTAGTCCGTTAATCAATATTCAGCCGTCGTCCTTTAAAGAATTTTCGCGTCCATAATCCAAAGATCTAATTCATACAGCAACAATAGCACCAAATTGAAAACCCGAAAACAATCATAGTATAATACATAAGCATAGGCTAGTTTGCTACAAGAGAGAAGCGGTCAACAGTTTCAATGATGCCGACAAGACGTCAGGATATTCCTTTATCAAATCCGTATCGTCGACCAGTATTCTTAATTCATATTTGTAACTTTTTACTTTATTGCTCAAGATTCTGTGAGCAAAGGAAAATATTATTTAGTGCGATTGAGCCTTTCATACGGCTGTATACAACCAACACCTCTTCTCGAAAGATGAAAAAAATATTTTGGTATCTACCTTTAAGCCAGTTGTAGAAGCTACAGCAAAATATGTACATGTTTGTTTTTTGTTGCTGTGATAAAATGAGATAATGAGATAGTGTGGTCAGAATAATAGTTTTACTTCATAGATGGGTGTAAATATTGGACCAACAATATTTGATGACAGATGTCAATGTGCTACTGGCCTGTGTCAATTAGTGCTTTCTATTTACCATTGTTTGTTTTACATATGTAATATGTTTTTTATGTATATGTGTGTCTTTTAGCATTCGGACATAAGTGGACAATAAGCAATCTCTATGATTCTCGTTGTACAGTCGTTATCTAGAGTTAATTAGATCTAATTAGTTCTAATCAAATATATTTATATTTTCGAAAAACGTATTTTTTTAAAATCATTAATGATACCTCAAAGTTTTTTATTTCTACCTGGATAATTCAAAGATTTATCTGAAAGTATTTGAAACGAAGGTAAATTTAGGGAAAATGAAGTCGCGGTATTTAGGTCCACATCTGTGAAGCGTTGCGTTCAAATTTCATGAGATTAGACTGAATGCCATAGGAGTTATTTAAGGGAATTAAACGATAAAAGCAACTACTGAATTGAGACTGTCTTTATTTTATGACCGGTAGTTTCTTCATCCAAGTTAAATGACTTAAAGACCGGTAGACAAATAAACAAAACCTTTGAGACTATCTACTTTATTTCAACATGAGCTTTCGTAGACAAAAGCCTACTCCCTCAGATGCAGTAAAGTGGACTAAAAACCAGTGTAAATGTACTCAATATAAAATATTATTTGTTGAACTACGTATATAGATTGAGGCAACCAATTCTCTATAGCTGAGTTATGCTTGAACTGGTTCTTTGTTTCCAGCTTTTTCCCAAATATACTGTTTCCCTTCATCAAACTGCTGACTTCTGCTGAAAGCCCGACAACTGAAAAGCTGAAGAACCTGCGGCTGTCTAAACTCCGAAAGTTAACTGCTATCGAGATCATTTTCCTGGTCTTGATCTGCTATAGATGATGTCGTTCAAAGTCGTGAAAATATTTGATACAGTTGTAATATCCATTGTGGTTTCACAGGAAAGAAAAAGAGGGTTGGACTTAAATTTCTCCTTAGTGTGTTTTAATTTACTCGTGTTTACTTGAAAAGTTATTAGCTTGAGACTGATGTTTTAATTTCCGTATTCTAACTTTCCACCGAGAAGAGATGAGTCAAACAAATATTACGAGTACCGTATTACAAAATAGGCGTGTGCTAGTTTTCGCAATTTTCGGTAATATTCTTGAAGGAAATGCTCTTCATATGTAAAATATGACACCATTAAAATAACGATATCCAAATTTGGTGGGTTTGATCCTATAATTGATTAGGAAAACTCGTTTTGGTTAAAGGGGTCATATTTTCATAATATAGAAATATGTCAAAACGCTTGGGATACTCGGTAAGGGTGTAGTTCACCGCCATTCAGCACAGGATTGTAACAGCCATTTGGCCGAATGGTTAGTCTCGGACTACGCAACTTTTTGGGCTCGATTTTCCAAATCATTTTTTCCCCCCTTTCGTTCTTCTCTTTTTCTCCAGCAATAAAGATAGCTATCTCAAATAATTGCTTATGTTATTATAATTCGTGAATATAGTTGCACCCACCCAGCCACAGCACTTGTTCAGCAGTTGAATATTGCAACGATCCAGCCGAGCAAAAAATCAATTGTTACACATGAGTATAATTTCAACGAATTTTGTATTTCGTCTGAGGGCAGCGGAAAGATAAAATAACAGTGAACCGAAAAATAATAAGATAAAACTGGTCTTATATCAAGGCCTGTTAGGCGAAAAACGGAAAATTGCTGGTTCACAGCAGTTACGGCAATTTTTCAATGTTTCGTCTGTACAGTATGGCTATATACTCATTGCACCATTTGCCGCTAATATAGATGTTTACAGTTTTGCAACCTATTCTTTTCTGATCCAGGAAATCACCCTTAACAAGAGGTGACGCTTTGCTTTCCAACAGGATTTTGCTTAGGCCATTATTTTTATTCAGTTACTTCCTTACTTATTGTTCGCTGAACATTTGGTAAACATTTGGTAATTTTGAGTAGGATTATATATTAATATAATTGGCTATTGTTCGTAAATAGCTAAGTCGCTCATGAGAATATATATATTAACTGTATTAGAGTACGAACCAGAAATTCCTATCAGATTGGCCTCGCTGGGCGGACAAGGAGTTGGGGAATACCTTAGTCCAACATGCAGCCCCTACATGCTATTTAATAAACTGATATCTATTCAATGTAGGAATAGATATCAGTTTATTTAATAGCATGTAGGGGCTGCATGTCGGACTAGGAATACCTTTGCATTACGTCATATTCTATAACACTTGTGTCAATAACACCGAGCTAACCGTGCATTTATTTAAGAAATAATGTTTTCATAAGCGTGCTAAATCGTTAAGTGTGGGAAAGTTTATATTTTAGGGCAAGGGCGAAGCCGGCGCCCTAAAATTTATAAACTTTCCGACACTAACCGTGCGTAAATTAACGATTTAGCACGCTTATGAAAACATTATTTCTATTCTGTTTCACTACTCAAATTGATTATCAACAAAGATTACAATGAAAGATTGAAAAAATATGGTAAACTTTCATAACCTTTCTTCCCTTTGTTGAAATGTGCCGTTCGCCTCAGTTGGCAGCCTGTCAATATCAATGGACGGGTTTATGTGGTCTGTCAGAAAGGGGGCGCAGTGAAACATACATACATACAAGCCTATTTGTGTGGCATTCTCAATCAATCACGATGGAACCAACAGTTAAATTTGAGACAATATTTAATATATTTAATATTAAATATTTAATATTTAATATCTTGAATAAATATTAATTTACAGCCTTTTCTCAAACAATGAAACATGTTGCGAGTATTTATTTAACTAGTAAGGAAATTTATATTCACTGTGCTATTGGAAACATTGGCATTTTGGAAAAAAACGCCAATATGTGATGACTGTGGAACAGATGTGAAATTACAAACATTTGATGTCGTTTGAATTTCTGTGGCCTGTCACCGACATCACATCGGTGATAGACACACCCTTCTCAAACAGAACCGTGGCAGTTGTTGATCTCAGGCAAATGGTTGATGTAACGTGTGGGTAATCTTTCGATGTATTTATTTATAAGACTTGATTATAACATAAAACGAATTTGATATCTCTAAATATCCATATTTCCTATTTCATTTGCCTGTCGGTCTCTGGCTCATTTCGTTTGTTAGGCAGATCTCTTAATTTCTCATTGTCAGCGGAAAAAAATCTACCTTGGTTCAGCTGATCATACTCGTGTTGTGTATCATTTAAAACAGCAAGAAGAGAGTCATCATTTGCGTCTCTCATGAACTTTTCGATCTCGGCTTCTCTAGATAATTCATATCTGAAAGCACGTCTTGTTTCTCCTGTTGATCTCGTATGTCCCAATTGGTTTGTAGATATCTGCGATTATACATTTTCTGCCTTTAAAATAAAGTACCTACTTGCAGGGTTTCCAATGTATTTGTTTAGTCGATTGTACAGGCAGACGACATTTTGTCCTGCCATTTATCACCCGCCCTGTGAAATGGATTTTTCCGAGTGAACACCTGTGCGTGTCAAGATCACGGGTGTAGATTTCATACGTTCATAACCGTGCTAAATCGTGTAATAATTGCACGGTTATAAGTGTGTAATAGGTGTAAGTGTTATAGAATACACGTTTTAGCACGGTTTTGTGAAATGTACATGTGTCAAGTGCAGATGTTCATTAGGAGACGTCTGCTTTCATACAAGTAACAATCGAATAAAACAAACAAATAAGTTACAAGATGAAATTTCTGTCTAAAGTTCAACTGTTGTTTCCATAGTGAAATTGATTAACAAAGCGACAAAAATAGGCATCTTTCCACGTTCTCAACAGCTGACTCAGCTGACAAAATCACTCCCCATCTGAGAGAACATATAAACTCATCCACTGACAACCGAGACGGGAGCATCGTCTCAACATCAGTGGACGAGTTTTTTTTTCAAAAAAGGGGAGAAAGGTTGTCAAAGTTTAAAATATGTTTTCAACCTTTCATTATAATCTTTGTTGGTAATCAATTTGAGTAGTGCAATAAAATAGAAATAATGTTTTCATAGGCGTGCTCCATGGTTATTTTACGCACGGTTAGCGTGGGAAAGTTAATAAATTTTAGGTCGCGAGCTTCGCCCTTGCCCTAATATATAAATTATCCAAAACTAAGCGCGCGTAAAATAACCATTTAGCGCGCCTATGAAAACATTATTTCTGAATTATACCAGTGGGCTCGAAACGAGACAATAGACCAGCAGAGAGCGACGCCGAAGAGAAGCGAAAGGGAGCACCTCCTTCACCTTTAGACTGTAATCTGTGACATGTTCCCTGTTTTAGACATTATCAGTTCAACTCTAATCTTTTTTGTCTATGTTCTGACTAATGATAAGTTCTTCATGCTCTAGCTTCAGACAATTTGCAACAAGTCTAGCAGTAAAAGCTAAGAAGTAAGATCTTCCTTTGGACATTACGTCTCGATCATTTTGAGTGACATTTGTGCCTTTCGTTTGTTATCTGATCGTTGTCAATTCACCTCTTAACTCTTTCCGTGTATGTTTTTTTTTCAGAGTGACAAGATTACCAAAATCCTGTCAACTGCTCAGCAAGCATGCATAAATTATCCTACTGTGCGAATTTCCAATATATAATTCATTTCTGAAGGGACATGGGGGAGATTTGTGATCAGTCTCAGGTATTCTCTGCTAGTAGTATATAGGGTGCACGAAGGGCCCCATTTTCCAGGGAGGTAACTCTTGGTTCCCTTTTTCCGCCAGGGGGCGCCAACAGTCCCGTATGACTGAACATGATAGGACATGTACTGAAGTGTGACGTCATGTATGACTTCACTTCCGGTCTGCGTGAATCGGGCGTGTGTATTCCTCCGCGGTGATGCGGTCTGGTGGTGATGCGGTCTGCCTCCGCGGACAGAAAGTAGTCCCAAATTCTCCGGCATTCTCCGGCAAGCTTCAGGGGCGAGAGGGGTCCCTATTGTACCGATTGGGTCGTATGAGGTATCGATGTGAAGCATTCGTGAAGGGGCATCTGATGGGGTGGGTGTGGGGTTGAACTATCGTCATTCTGCGCATGCGCGGTAGACCAAGGGTATGGAAATAGACGTTTAGGGGCCTAGGTGGGTCACTAGTGGTCCGATGGAGTCGAGTGAGGTATCAATGTGAAGCATATGTGAGGGGGCATCCGATGGGCTGGAATATGGTCATCCTGCGCATGCGCGGTATACCAAGGGTATGGAATAGACGTTTTGGGATCTAGGGGAGCCCCTAATGGTCCGATGGAGTCCCATGAGGTATCAATGTGAAGCATTCGTGGAGGAGCATCCGATGAGGTGCGTGTGGGGTTGGAATATCGTCATTCTGCGATGCGCGATAGACAAAGGGTATGAAAATAGACGTTTTGGGATCGAGTTGTCTATGGAGTTGTATGAGGTACAATGTGAAGCCTATGTGGGGGGCATCCGCCTGGACTAGTGTCTCGGTCGTTGTCCACATTCAGCGCATGCGCAGACAGGGAATTGTGGGAAAAGGGTATGGAAATAGACGTTTTGGGATCTAGGTGAGCCACGAGTGGGCCGATTGGATCGAGTGAGGTATCAATGTGAAGCCTATGTGCGGGGGCACCCGATTGGACTAGGGTCTCGGCCGTTGTCCACATTCTGCGCATGCGCAGACAGGGAATTCTGGGAAAAGGGTGTGGAAATAGACGTTTTAAGGTTTAGGTGAGCCCCTAATGATCCTATGGTGTCGTATGTGGTCCTATTTTGAAGCTGTCGTGAGGAAGCATCCGCCTGGGCTAGTGTGTCGTTCGTTGTCAATAGTTTGCACATGCGCAGTCTGGCCGTAGTATAGAAATAGACGTGTTGGAGTTTAGGTAGGCCCCTAATGGTCTGATGGGATCGAGTGTAAAGCAGTCGTGAGGGAGTTTCCGACGGCCTGGGTGTGACGTGGAACTGACGTAATTCTGCGCATGCGCAGTAGAGAAAGTGTATGGAAATAGACATTTTGGCGCCGACATGGGTCACTATGGGTCCGATGGAGTCGTATGAGGTCTTATGTTGAAGCTCTTGTGAAGCAGCATCCGATTGGACTCAGGGTTCGTCCGTGTTCAAGGGTCTGCGCATGCGCAGTCTGGTCGTAGTATAGAAAGCAGGTATGTTGGGGGATGCGTGGGGATGTGTGTGACCCACCACTAGGGGTCCCTGGTTGGGGTTGGGTGGTGGTGGTGTGGGTTCTGTGCACAGACGTCACTTCCGGGTTTCACTAAAACTACCTTCGAACACAGAAGAGTTCAACCTCCGGGTTTTTTTCCGGCCCGGCCCGGTCCGGCCCCGCCCCGCCCGGCCCCGGCCGCAGCGCGCGCGCGTCATCACCGGCAGTGCGCGGATGAATGTCGGGTCAAAAGGTCAAAGGTCACGTCCAGGTCAAAAGGTCTCCCTTTCGGCAAGGTTCGGCAACAATGTTGCGGCATCGATATACAGAGCTTGAACCCAAAAAGGGGATTGTAATTTAACCTGGGAAGGATGGGCAAGTCCATTTGGACCAATCAGCTTTCGAGAAAAAGAGTCAATGAGCGATCGATAAAAGAACCAATGGACGGGTACTAGAATTTCGCTCACGTCTGCGCCTACATCCGGGTACTGGGATGCTTTCGCCTACGTCCGCGCCTACATCCGGGTACTTCTATGTAGGTGTATAAAAGTGGGAATGTTTAGGGCAATGCTGCATTCATTGACCTGCTTGACCTGACCAGCCTGAGCCTGCCTCACCGGAGCTATACCGTGAGACGTGGAGAAGATTTTCCAGGGGATCCTCCGGCGCTGTAATCTTTGTTGCTGTTGTTGTTGCTCTCTTTTTTGGACTAACCCATCAGAATAGTACGTATCTCGGACTACACCCGTAGAGCTACCTCTAGGCGCGCATGTGTGACATGGTCTATAAAACACGTCTCTCTGGATCCTACACTTCCATTCCTACGGTTTCAGAGCCATGACGGACACCCGTCCCTATGTGACTCGCATTTTACAGCATGCGACCGTGGTTAATTGGCTCAAGGATTACCGAGCAGTGGTTCGGTCCATGTTTTCAGATGGCGACGACAACGAGGGGCGACGCCAGATCCTGAACGTGTTCACAGAAGCGGTCCTCTACAGAGTGCACTCAATGAAGAGGTGTGCCATCACTCACCACTACTGGACTATGACAGCCGTCCTTGTTGCTCGGGCTATGGACCACGAGCGCTCACGCCGGAATCAGCGACGGCTGGTTGGCCTAGTCATGGTCTGTGCCCTATTGACCCTGGCGCTGTGGCATTGACAGTGGGACCTGACTATAAATACGAGGGTCAGACACAGTGTGCGTCATTCAACGATCGTCATCGGGTCAGCCATGTCACCAGTTCTACGAGCCATCCTTCCCCTTACACCCCGGGTGGGGTTACACGTATATGAAGATAAAGTCGCCCTCGTGGAAGACCGTGGAGATGTTTGCTGGTCGCGCGCTGAGACCGTATCGAATACGGTTACGCTACACCGTGACGGCTGGACCAAATTTAAACGGGTGTTGAGCGGCGAGCTCGACGGACACCTCATCCACATAAACAATGCCATCTACGTACACCGTGGACACCAAGACCCTACGCGTGGCTTCACCATAGACCCCGATCTGTGGACAGCCTTCGAGAAAGTGGTGCCTATCGTGGACCAGCTGTTTACACCGGATGAGCGGTCATCAGACGAGTTGGAGTGGGCTCGTGCCCTCAGAGAAGCGGCGGCAGAACCCAATGAACAAATGTCTAGCAATGAACCAGACGACGATGCCATTGATTACCCGGCTAGACTTTGACCACCCGATCCTTTGATCTCACGGGGTTCTCCCTATAAATACGAGAGACAGTCATATCTTGTACCATTCACGTACTGACCATGACGGAGCATATAATACGGGCGTATCTCAGCTTGACCCCAGAGGTCTTCCTGCACGTTTATGTGGATAAGGTCGATATCATGGAGGAGGTGGGAGACATCTGTGATGCGGACCCTACACAACCGTGCCCGGTTCACGTTTGACTGTCCGGAGAGGGCTGGACCAAATTCAAACGGGTGTTGTCTGGTGAACTGGACGGCGACCTCATCCACTTGTGTCACGATGTGTACATCCGACGCGGCTCTTTCTTTGCTCAATTGGCCCGGCTAGATGGGGGCACAGTCCATTTTACCCTTCACCCTGATCTATGGTCTGCATTGGAAGATGCCGTGGTAGATGTGGATCAAGTGCTTATCAAGCGGTCATCAGACGAGTTGGACTGGTCATTTACCATGGCCACTGTGGAAGCCAACGAAGAAAATCAGAAAGAAACTCAGGCCCAAGACATACCCGTTATAAATAAAAGATAGAGCCAGGGTCCATCATCATTTGTCACCATGAAGCGTTGGGAGAAGGTGTTGGATAACTTATACTACCGTCCCGACAGTCCGGCGGCCTATAGTGCATTGTCGGCTCTCTATCGAGCGGCCAAACCCCAGCGGATACAACGTGCCCAAGTCCGAGATTGGTTAAGAGAACAAGACACCTATACCTTACATCGATCTGTCCGTCGCCATTTTCTACGGAACCGGGTCATCGTGGGAGGAATAGATGCCCAGTGGCAAGCGGATTTAGTCGATATGATCGCCTTTGCCAAACACAACGATGGGAATCGGTATATCTTGACGTGCATCGATATCCTATCCAAGTATGCGTGGGTGGTACCCATCCGGACGAAAACAGGGCGAATCTCATAGCGGCGTTCAAAGACATCTACAAGACCGGGCGCAAACCTTTGTATTTGCAAACTGACGAAGGCACGTAATTCCTCAACAGACCGTTCCAACAGTTTCTGAAAGCCCAGAAGGTGTTTTTCTTACATACGTACAACGAGACCAAGGCTTCCGTGGTGGAAAGGTTCAACAGGACATTCAAAGGTCGTATGTATAAATATTTCACCTATAAGAATACCAGGCGGTACATCGATGTTCTCCCGAAACTTGTGAGTGGTTACACTCGAGCCTATCGCCGAAGTATAGAGAGAGCCCCCATTACCGTGACCCAACGCAATGAAGCCCATGTCCGGCGTGTCTTGTACCCCAGGCAATCGCAGCGAACGACGAAGGCGGTGTTCAAGGTCGGGGACCCTGTACGGATCAGTATAGTGAAAGGTCAATTTGAGAAAAGTTACTTGCCCAACTGGAGCGATGAGCACTTCCTGATTAAACGGCGCCTACCCCGACAGCAGCGAGTCTATGAACTGGAAGATCTTCAAGGGGAACCGTTGCTAGGGACGTTTTACGAGACGGATTGACGGCCTGTCGTAAAAACACAGCAAGACTACTACAAGGCGGAGCAGATTTTGAAAACGGAACGTCGACGTGGCAAACTGTTTCACTTCGTCAAATGGCAAGGCTGGCCCAGTTCCTTCAATTCCTGGGTCGCTGCCAACCAGGTGAAACGACAAAAGAGCCAGACACCACTGCCGTCATCCTTCATTCCACGTCCGACTACGGTGTCTCCAAAAACGCGCAAAGCGCAAGTGGGCTTTGTGGTGATGCTGCTAACCCTGCTGAGTGTGTTGTACGGAGGTATGTTTTACGACGTAGCCTATGTCAGCACGTTACTTAACCAACTGAGAACACCAGCCATCAGTGAAACCGGTCTACAGATACCACCAGTCAACCCCGTATCGAGACCAGTCACCACCACACCCCGTATACAAGCCACGTCGAGCTCCACACCAAGCTCCACACCTGCACCAAGTACACCCACCACGTCTGAAAACCCACCGGGTTTCATCCCTCACAGTGAACAGACAACGACGACCGACGTTGTACCCACCACCACCACTCCAGTTCACTCGTACCAAATTTACAAGAGCGGGTTACCACGACAGCGCATACAGCTCGAACCATGGACACTAGGTGGCAGCATCCCTTCACTTGCGGCATCGCAGGGCCGCCGGGTTTCGGCAAAACGCACTTCGTCCGGAAGCCCCTTCAACACACCGACAGCATGATCACCCCATCGATTGCCCGAGTCGTGTGGTGTTACGGAGAATGGCAGCAAGCGTATGCAGGAATGCCGCACATCACGTTCGTGGAAGGCCTACCCAACCTGGCCGATTTGGAACCCGACACCTTGGTGGTTCTGGATGATCTCATGTCGGAGACGGATGCGCGGGTCACCCAACTCTTTACCAAAGGCAGTCATCATCGACGGCTCAGCATCATCTACATTGTGCAGAATCTGTTCAGTAAAAACAAAGAACATAGGAACATCAGCTTAAATGCCCACTACCTGGTGGTCTTCAAAAACCCGAGAGATACCACTCAACTGCTGCACCTGGCGAGACAGATGTATCCCGGCCGCACACCGTTTGCGTTGGAAGCATTTAAAGATGCCACAACCCCTCAGCACGGGTATATGCTCTTCGACCTCAAGCAAGCCACCCCCGACCACCTTCGACTACGGACCGGCATCTTTCCCGGAGAGACCCACCACGTGTACATGCAAAAATAATGTAAACACATCCACAGTGGAGCCCCCAGCTCGGTGTGTGTGTTTGATGATGAGGATTATAAAAAGAATTAATACCACAGCATGGTTCGCTTTGTCTCTGTTCTCTGAAGTAGATAAAAAGAGCAGAGTAGTGGGTTCTAGCATTAGTTGTACATGATGTCTGCGCGAGTACGGAAGCACGCTCCGACGCTCCGTGTATTGAAGACGGCCCTACCCGAGTTGGTCCGAACCATCGTACGCGGTGCGGACCCTGACCTTGTACGCTGTCTGTGTGAGCTTGGGTACAACCTGTTAAAAGGCAACGTACCACTGGCTCCGGCTCGGAAGACCAAGTTGGCCAAGCATAAGATAGGTCTCCGAACCCTAGTCCAGAAGCGGGTCCCTCAAACACAAAAAAAAGGTGTTACAGAAAGGCGGCTTTCTCGGGGCCATCTTAGCACCGTTGGCCGCTTCCGTGTTGGGTCCAGTTTTGGGTGGACTCTTCGGCCGACGATGAACCACACGAAAAAATGGTCCTCGTCGAACCACGGTTCATTCATAACCTCCAATCGCCCTACCCTGTCCCACCTACGGTGAAGACCATAAACACCCTCGATGGAGAGATGAAACAGATCTTACAGAGACCAGGGTTAAGCGACAGTGAGAAAGTACAACGGTACAATGAGACGCTTCAACGGTACATGACGTTCATGGACCAATACAAAACCCTCTCTACCCCACCACCATCACCACCACCACGTGACACACCGCTGACCTCAGCACCGCTCCAACAGCCGCCAATATCTGGGGTACCACCCACAGCCGCCCATCGCCCACCAAGACGAGATCCCGATGGATATGAAGTCGGGTATGTACGGACTCTACGTTTACTCGGGCTTGGTGGACAACCACATCGTGGGCGATATCAACACACCTCTGTTACGGGTGGGCCCATTAAAAAGCTGTATGGAGATCAAGTCACCCATAGTTTTACCCACATGCTCTACCTACCCGTACGACAAACCGACATCAACACTATCACGGTGGATATAAGAGATGACACCGGACAACGGTGGCATTCGAACGCGGGAAAGTGGTGCTGACACTTCATTTTCGACAAGCACGTGCCCCCCCACTTTGTATAATGAAGGTGCCTTACGAATGCGATGCACGCAGCTATATGGACTATTATGCCCAACAGGCCGGCGGTGGCCTTCCGGTCTTTAGGGGTGCACGCATGCAATGAGGACATGGACTGGGGAACATACTCGGGAGCATCGTCAAAACGTTCCTGACCTTGGTGACGCGTGGGGTGAAAGCAATCGGCAAACAAGTGGTACGCAGTGAAACGACGGGCCAAAGAAGCAGGAGGCGTCTTAGTGGGCAAAGCACAACGCACCGTAGGGAACAAAAGGCCTGCACCACCGAGACCACGCACCAGTCGACGACCGACCCAGCGGCGACGCACATCGAAGAACCAGGATATCTTTTCTCAAAACATGTCTTTGATCCACGCAGAGTCCTGCCCCTCCACCAACCAATGGAGATGGCTCCAGAATCGTCGACCAAGCAACGGTGGGCCCGACGAATCTCTGGCTGCACTCGATGTTTCAACAGGTGGATATATTTCTCAGCGGCAAACTCATCAGTGACTCGACCAACACGTACCCCTATCGAGCCTACATCGAGACGCTGTTGTCGCATGGGCGAGAGGCTAAAAAATCTCAACTGACACCGCCCAGCACATGGGCGTAGAGAACGACAATGTGGGATATAACAAACGGAAGGCTTTGACCGCGAACGGCGTCTCGGTGGATCTCATGGGTCGACTGCACGCAGGTATGTTCATGTAAGCCCGGTACCTCTTGAACAACATTCCCATCCAAATCCGACTGACACTGGCGCCTCCGACCTTCGCCTTGATGGCCACTAACGTAGACGGGCATGCAGCTAACTATAAGATTGTCGTCCAAGACGCAGTCCTGTATGTCCGAAAAGTGAAACCGAATCCAGCCGTTCAATTGGGACATCTCAAAGCCTTGGAAACAAAACCAGCCCAGTACCCTATCCGACGTGTGCAAACCAAAGTGTTCTTTGTGTCTGCTGGAAATATGAGCGCCAACAAAGAAAACCTGTTCCTGGGGGGACTACCCAAGCGATTGATCCTGGCCTGTGTGGAAAATACCGGTTTCAGCGGAGCCTACCCAAAGAACCCGTTTGACTTTAAACATTTCGGCATCAATTTTGTGGCCCTGCATGTGGATGGACAACAGGTCCCAGCCACGGCCTTAACACCGAGCTTTGGGCGCGCGAATTTAATTCGAGCGTATCAGAGCCTGTTTACAGCCACCGGTCAAATCAACCGGGACGAAGGGAATATGATCAGTCGGGAGGACTACGCGAACGGATACACGTTGTTCTGTTTCGATTTGACCCCCACCGTAGAGAACGACCATCAGCTGGCCGTCGCCAAGCAAGGCAATTTACGGTTGAAAATCCACTTTGCACGAGCCCTCCGGAGCACCGTCAATGTGATCTGCTACGCCGAGTTTGACAACATCATTCAAGTGGACAAGGCGCGCAACCTCATGTGTGACTTCTCCACCTAACATGGATACAGACCAGATAACCACGGTGCTGGAGAATGGCCCAGAGACACGTATGGCCTTTCAAGGGGTGTTCGCCCGAGATGTGTTCCCATTAGACCGTATGTATCCTGCTGCTGGCGCTCTCAACACGGACCCGTTGGATCGGCCCGGCGAACATTGGGTGGGCGTGTATTTGACAGAACAGCAGGGCGAATACTTTGACCCTTACGGCCTGCCACCCCTCCATCCCGATTTAACAGACTTCATGGATCAAGGCACAGAGACGTGGTGTTGGAACAGTGAAACGTTGCAAAGCCTGACCAGTAGCGTGTGCGGACAATATTGCTTGTTTTACCTGTATCATCGATGCCGGGGAAGACCCCTATCTACCATCGTACAGATGTTTGACGAGTACCCCAAGGCCGAGGACCCCGATGTACTCGTAAATGACTGGGCCGCCCATCATTTCAATGTACAAGCCCCGTTCTGGGCTTAAGTTCTTTCAATGTACAAGCCCACCCTGTTCTGGGCTTAAGTTCTTTCACTCAAGCCCCCTGTTCTGGGCTTAAGTTCTATCGATTTCAATGTGCAAGCCCCCTGTTCTGGGCTTCAGTTTTCACGTGGTTGTTCTCACTTTGTTGTTTTTGAATAAAAAAAGCAAAATGAGACCTCACCCAAAAAACCTTGTCTTGTGTGTTTTCTATATGAGCATAATGCATGAAGGCTATAACAGTCATGTGGGGATTCCGTGAAACTGGCTTCGAACACCGTGGAGAAAGTAGCCCATCAGTGGCCTAGGATAATCCGAAATTCACCCGCGCAGGCGTGAGGCCGGCCGGATAAGGTGCGCGCGCGCGCTGCGGCCGGAGCAACCCACGCGCGCGCGCTGCGGCCGGGGCCTGGCCGAGCGGGGCGGGGCCGGGCTGGGCGGGGCGGGGCCGGGCCGGGCCGAAAAAAACCCGGAGGTTGAACATCCGGACCCTACGTCTAAGGGGGAACATTGGAACTCTTCTGTGTTCGAAGGTAGTTTTAGTGAAACCCGGAAGTGACGTCTGTGCGCAGAACCCACACCACCACCAACCAACCCCAACCAGGGACCCCTAGTGGTGGGTCACACACTCCCCCACGCATCCCAACATACCTGCTCTCTATACTACGACCAGACTGCGCATGCGCAGACCCTTAAACACGGACGAACCCTGAGTCCAATCAGATGCTGCTTCGCAAGAGCTTCAACATAAGACCTCATACGGCTCCATCGGACCCATAGTGACCCAAATTGTCTATTTCCATACACTTTCTCTACTGCGCATGCGCAGAATGACATCAGTTCCACGTCAAACCCACCCCGTTGGATACTCCCTCACGGCTGCTTTACATGGATACCTCACTCGATCCCATCAGACCATTAGGGGCCTACCTAAACCCCAACACGTCTATTTCTATACTACGGCCAGACTGCGCATGCGCAGACTATTGACAACGAACGACACACTAGCCCAGGCGGATGCTCCCTCACGACAGCTTCAAAATAAGACCTCATACGACACCATAGGATCATGAGGGGCTCACCTAAACCCTAAAACGTCTATGTCCAAACCCTTTACCCAGAATTCCCTGTCTGCCCATGCGCAGAATGTGGACAACGTCCGAGACCCTAGTCCAATCGGATGCCCCCTCACATAGGCTTCACATTGATACCTCACTCGATCCAATCGGCCCACTTGTGGCTCACCTAGATCCCAAAACGTCTATTTCCATACCTTATTCCCACAATTCCCTGTCTGCGCATGCGCAGACTGTGGACAACGACCGAGACACTAGTCCAGGCGGATGCCCCCTCACATAGACTTCACATTGATACCTCATACAACTCCATAGACCCATTAGGGACCCCCTCGATCCCAAAACGTCTATTTTCATACCCTTTGTCTACCGCGCATGTGCAGAATGACAATATTCCAACCCCACACGCACCCCATCGGATGCTCCTTCACGAATGCTTCACATTGATACCTCATTATATGCGACTCCATCGGACCATTAGGGGCTCCCCTGGATCCCAAAACGTCTATTCCATACCCTTGGTCTACCGCGCATGCGCAGGATGACCATATTCCAACCCCACACCCAGCCCATCGGATGCCCCCTCACATATGCTACACATTGATACCTCACTCGACTCCATGGCACCACTAGTGACCCACCTAGACCCCTGAACGTCTATTTCCATACCCTTGGTCTACCACGCATGCGCAGAATGACGATATTTCAACCCCACACCCACCCCATCAGATGCCCCTTCACGAATGCTTCACATCGATACCTCATACGACCCAATCGGTGCAATAGGGACCCCTCTCGCCCCTGAAGATTGCCGGAGAATGCCGGAGAATTTGGGACTACTTTCTGTCCGCATCACCACCAGACCGCATCACCGCGGAGGAATACACACGCCCGATTCACGCAGACCAGAAGTGACGTCATACATGACGTCACACTTCAGTACATGTCCTATCATGTTCAGTCATACGGGACTGGTGGCGCCTCTGGCGGAAAAGGGGGAACCAAGAGTTACCTCCCTGGAAAATGGGGCCCTTCGTGCACCCTATATACTACTTCTGCTTAATGCATGCTAGAAACCTTTCAATAATTGATGCTTTTGAATCCATCTCGGCATAATTAAAATACTAGTACATTGTATAGTGGTCAGTGACACGGTATGAAGTATCATTGAGCAAACTTTATATATCTATTCGTAGCGGAATATATACCATCAGACGTACTCCGGTTTGGTCGAAGACTAAAGCTTACAAAGTTAGAGTTTTTTATATGCACATGTATATATGAGTGTTGCATTTAAACCAGAAACGATGACGTCATCGGAACGTCATCAAGATAACCAAAAATGATTTTTTTTTACATTCCCTGATAAATTAAACCCAGAAGTTTGAGTCTTATAATGATTAGCATACATATTGATTCATTAAAATAATTCAGTTGTGTAACGATCTGCATATTTGACCGTGAAGAACCTCTGTTCTATTGTGTTCTTTTATGTAAATTTCGCCAGTTTATTCAAATGGGATGGCAATATAAAAAACAGGGGGCCAAGGACCACTTTAGCCCCCAATAATTTTGACTGAAGTGCCTTGAAATGGGTCGAAATTAGTGGAGAGGCGTCTGAAATCTCAAAATTTTGTTACAGCTCTTTCATCTGCCGGGCCTCTATTACATAAGGAGACGTCATAATGTATTCGTACTAACGGGCACAAAAGTCGTTGATGTCGTATAAAATAATCAGGCGGGCGTGGGCGTTTTTCATCTTTATGCTGGTGAACACGAATACATTATGACGTCTCCCTATATCTAATTGAGCCCCGGCACATGAAACAACTTTACTGGATTTATATGGAAGAGAATTACAAAGTTATTCCAAGCGTGATATATTATCAATATCACGAAGTAATGGTACCGGTAGTCATTTTGTAGAGTTCAGTTTGTTCTACCGCTCTGAAAATAAATAAATAAAATAATAATGATAAAATGATCAAATTATGCAGTTTACCTATTGAATTTTGACGTGCTCCAACTGTTAAGCCCGGCGCACACTGGAGCTATCTGCTTAGCCAAATTTTATTCGTGCACGATGGCGTAAGCAGATAGCTTCCGTGTGCGGGCAACTTTATGGAAGTTTTTGGTCATTCGTGTCCTAAAGGCAAATATCCAACGTTCTTCTTGATTTAGCTTAGCATTGAAGCAACAACCGATCTTTGAAGTAACCATTTCTTTCGATAGAAGTTGACTTTGACTTAAACTTTGACCTTTGGCGAGAAGATGGTTTCAGGTACCGCGGAGCACATTTGAAAGTGGGGGCAGGGGAGGGGGTTAGGGGGCTGAACTCTATGCCGGCCATGTTAAATGTTGGACTGGTGCTATCTAAGACTCCCCTTCCCGCTCGGCGGCTCCGCGGCCTCTGGGTTTCATCTGAATACCAATTGTATATTTGAATATATTTTTTCTTGAAGGGTAAGTTTTAAAAAATGGACCCCAAGACCCTTCGCGGTCCCACCCCTGATTGCCCCCCCCCCCTCCCCCCCCAAATGTTGAGCTGCTTCGGCCGCACCGAAAGAAATGTTTAAAAGACCTGCTAAAATGGCTTATTCCATTTCCGTGACCATGTTCGATCCACAATTTTTAACTATCAAGCTATCTACCGCGCGCTTTTTTATTGTGGCGAGAAACATCGTGCTGAACAGGTTGGACAAGAAACTATTCCAAGTGGTTTGTGCTCTATTGTTTGCGGTTGTAGATACACAGCGGTAAGACATGTTGAAGTAGTATCTAATCATAACATGTAAATTGTTTGGAACAGATTATTCCCTCCAAATCATGCATCAATGTTCCCATTCCACCGAATTGAAGCCGGACCATGCTGCGACTCCATTGTTCGGTGAACTAATTTGGCGGGTTTTTGGTGGATACATCGCCTGTAGCATGTATGGGAAGTGTATCCACATTTTTGCGAGACGTAAAATCGGCTATTTAAAAAAAAAATGTGGATACACCTTCTATATAAGTGATGTATCCACATCTTAATAGCAATATAAACACCTCTATAGTCTAAATAATCTAACTTCTAGAACTTAAGTTTGAGAAATGTTTTAGGTTGAATATTTTGAACGAGTGAAGTGTCGCGAAATTTTTTGTTCACCTTCTCGCCTGACTTCCCAGAGCTAAATAGAAATCGGAAATACTTGCATCCCCTTCCCTCTTTGCACAGTGATTATCACCTAATATCGCTGCATCCCAGATTTTCCCCCTCAATTATCCTCGTGGTATGGGTTTCGGCGCGCTTAAGGCTTCTTCGTGACCTAGACGCATAAATAAAGATGGACTGATGAAAGCAAATGGCTGTTTAAATATGGAATTGCCCCACCAACCAGACGAAATTATTATGACTTTTCAGCACGCACACATTTAATCAGGATTTCAGATTAAGTACATCAGGTTGAACATACCTGACAAGAGACTCCGTCATGGGTTTCGGACCGGCAGCTTGGAACCGCCCCCTGGCGACCAGAAAGGTCATTACATTCGGTGAGTAGGGTGGACCAGACGCGCCGAAATGTCAGGGTGCTCGTAAATATTAAGAACTTGGAAAAGTTCAAAGTGCAACACGAAATGTTGTAATTTATTATACCGGTAATTATTAAGCATTGTAAACTTTGATAAATAATTATACTTATTGCTTTTTTCAGCATTTTACTTGGATTTACATTTAAAACCTAACCTATTTAGTACAAATATATATTTTTTACACTATGACACTGCAGTTAATCTTAATTACATGCAATAAATAATTGCAGATTTTAAAAATCAAGTCATTATCACCTTAATTTTTGGAGGAAAGTTAGTATTTTTTTTCCACAATATCTTAACATACAATATAAGACATTGCCCTTCTAGTCTTCCATATAAAAAAAAATAGGCCACGAGGTGGAGCCCATGGTCACGTGCCATCATTTTCTTGGCAGACGACAGAAAAAATGAGGCTATGGAGAGATCCCTACTACATCGTGAACAGAAGCTATAGATGGCCTATTATTCAAGTCTCTAAAAGTGGCATAATTAGCAAATAGAGCATTTATATATGCTGTGTAAAGGTTTCGGTAGATATTTACCGCATCAAAACAAATTTTCAGCATTTTCTCTAACAAACCACAAGCAATCAGATTATCACCCACCAGCGTTCAGAGCCCCAGAAATGACATCACTCACCGTGCGTGATCACGTGATAATAACATTTAATTATGGCAGGTCCGAAACCCATGACGGTCCGAAACTGATGCCGCGACGATATGTATATTTATCCTGGAAAGCCAAGACATTAAGGTTGATTAAGGGAGTATTAATGTCACTCATGTGTTTGAAGAGCTGCACCCTTTGTCATGTTTGTTCAATGCGCAAATATGCATGTATAACATTAAAAATAGAATGATGGATTCATGTTGATGTAACATTTATGGCCAAATGATTCGGGGGTACCCTTGTCAAATTTGCTTTGGAAGATCATGATCATGTATGAGTATAAATCGTTTTCAAAATTGACCTGAAGATTGAATACATGTATTAATATTAAAAATACCAATTTGAATACATTCGGTGGTAGACATGAGAAATGTATTGCAAAGATGTAGTATATTAAATAACACTCCATAGAATGCATCAAGATCATTTACAAAAGTAATGCCATTTTGTCCAGAACCCAGTTTGCCAATTTGTCTTTTTGTCGGGTTGCCATTTTGTCCACAGCTGATTAGTCCATTGCCCAGGTTTAATGCATGTCGTTCATAAATATATATGGTGCCGGGAGTCCGCTGAAGTGTCTTATACCACAAGGGAAGAATCCTGGAGCCACAGTCCCACACATAAGCCCTGCCTACCAGAGATGCGATTGGCTGACCAATAACATTACAGGGCTTATTATTTGACAATTCCATGTGTGAGCATCAGGATGGTTATCAATAACTTGTGATATAATTGGATCAGCCAATTGCGTTTCCAGTAGGCTAGGCTTAGGAGCTGGGTCAGTGGACTAGTGCATTAATGCTATTACAGCCAGTTTAATTTGATAACCCAGTAATCTGAAAATGAGAAAACATAATCAGACCATTCCATAGAATTGAGTCCATGCAGGCCATCAATGTTTGATTCAAGCGACAATGCTGCTAGCACATGAGCTATGGCAGTTCACAGTGAGACCGGACCTGCACCCTGATGATGTATTACATGTATATCTCTTCCAATCACAGGGTGATTTGTGAATTCATTCATCTGCATCACACACAACTGAGGTGATCACTTATCCAGAAATGTAGCATCGCTATATTATGTAACACGAAGCTCTTTCGCGATGGTAATTAGGTTTGTTTTTTTATTAACTGAATTTCGTATGTACACATATATACAAGTGATCCTCCGTCGGCACATTTCGAATTTTCCTGGTAGTTCACAGTACAATGGATAATTATAATATTTCCTAGAGTATCTGCCAGTTATTAGGAGAGTATATGAGAAAAACCACCTAGAAGAAAAAGGTTGTAGCCACCAAAATGGTATTTATCCTATAGAAATATATGAACTTGACTATAATGAACATCACTCCAGCAACACTCACAAATTGTCATTGTCCCCTGCGGTGAGAGCCTCTTTGAATAAAATCCATTTTTCATCAAACTGCGACAACCGTTGTTTTATATTTTCATTATATTTCACCAACGAAATGGTGATGTCATGTTACATGAGGGAGGTGACAAGCTAATTGAATTGTATCATGATTCTCACCTGCCATTTATTTGTCATCGTTGTTGTGGGCCTAGAGGGATAGAAGTGGGATGAAAACGTCATCAGGTTTCAGGCCTATTGGATTCGAAAATAGATTTAATTTATGTCTTAAACACTAATCCAAGCACATGACAAAGAAAATACAGTATTAATAAGTCTATGTTTGAGCTTTGATTTTTAGCATTATTTATATTCTAAAGATTGGCCCGGCGTGAAACTTGCAAATTAGTATTCGGTGACACGAGCCTTAAAGATAATCTGTTTGAACATTAGAACATATCTGTACAAAATGACTGTACCTACTTTCTGATATTGTACTGTGACAATGTATGAGAATCTGACCTCAACGACTTTTCTCTTTTAATGTTGATTTTGAACTTCAGAGGTATTATGACATCGACCCTTGTAACAATTGTACTTAAAAGCCCTTTAAGAGCCAGGTACATGTACAAAACAATGCATATACCATATGAAAAAAATTCATGATGAAATATCAATTATTTGTGCCAGACATGCCAGATAAAACTAAAAGCTTGAAAATAAGGCACAATTGTTTTTTGCATAATTTTCATTTTACAGCCAGAGATTTGCTGGAAATGCCAGATGATGAAAACGTCTATTTTGGCAAAGATAACTGCATAAAAAAAAATTAATTTTCAAATCTGAAGATGAATTTGTCTTTAGCGTTATCTTTGCAAATGCGGTTTGAATGTTTCTGTTGAATACTATTATGCAAAATATATGTGAATATAATTTAGTCCTCTTCATTTCACAAAATCTTGACATGAGAAAAATATTACAAAAACATTGGATTTATTCAACTGTCTTCACCATATGATAATCAGGAAAGATTTTTGGAGAAATTTAGCACAAGAAATGTCATATAGAGCGCACCACTGTCATTGTTAATAGTACCAGTGTGTGGGGAGACATTTTCCTTCCAGCCTTGTGGCAACAGAGCACATGTTTCCTACAAATTTGAAGAAAAAAATCTCACTTATTGTCTGTCTTTACTGTTAGTGAGGTATGTCAGTTAAGTTATTATGCCCCCCTCCCCCCTCTAATTAGAGGGGGACATATGTATGGATGGATGGATGTACTTCGGCACTCCATCGCACTGCGCAGTGCGATGCGCACTGGTCGTGCAAACACACCGTGCAACCCATATATAGTGATCGCTTTGTCCGTCTGTCCATCCGTCCATCTGTATTTCTTGTCTGCGCAATATCTCGATTAATATTTGATGGACAGGATTGAAACTTGCATGAAATGTGGTCAGTGCCCCGTAGTTGTGCAGCGTAGAGATTTTTCCGAGTTTCAGTTTTATTTTCAAGAGTTATGGCCCTTTGTTCCTGAAATCTCTGTAAATGGGACTTGTCCAGGCTGGATCTTAATATTTAATACATGGACAATTATGAAATTTGCATGATATGTGGTCGGTGCCTTGTAGTTGTGCAGCGTGAAGTTTCTCTTCATTTCGCGTGTATTTATGCCCCGCCTCTAATTAGAGGGGGGGCATATAGCGATCGCTTTGTCCGTCCGTCCGTCTGTCCGTCCGAGTTTCTTGTCCGCGCAATATCTCAGTTAATATTTGATGGACAGGATTGAAACTTGCATGGAATGTGGCCAGTACCTCGTAGTTGTGCAGCATGGAGTTTTCTCTGAGTTCCAGTATAATTTTCAAGAGTTATGGCCCTTTTTTAGAAATCTCAGTGAATAGGACTTGTCCGGGCTGGATCTTGGTTAATAGTGTATGGACAAGTATGAAATTTGCATGATATGTGGTCAGTGCCCCACAGTTGTGCAGCATGAAGTTTCTCCCCGTTTCGCTTATATTTTCAAGAGTTATGGCCCTTTGTTCCTGAAATCTCTGTGAATTGGGACTTGTCCGGCCTGGGTCTCGGTTGATATTGTAGGGACAATTATGAAATTCGCAGCATATGTGGCCAGTGCCCTGTAGTTGTGCAGCATGAAGTTTCTCCGCGTTTCGCATATATTTTCAAGAGTTATGGCCCTTTTTGTCTTCAAATCTTTGTGAATTGGGACATGTCCGGGCTGGATCTCGGTTAATATTGTATGGACAATTATGAAATTTTCAGGATATGTGGTCAGTGCCCTGTAGTTGTGCAGTGTGAAGTTTCTCCACCTTTCGCATATATTTTCAAGAGTTATGGTCATTTTTTTCTTCAAATCATTGTGACTTGGGACTTGTCCAGGCTGGATCTCCGTTGATATTGTATGGACGATTAAGAAATTTGCAGGATATGTGGTCAGTGCCCTGTAGTTGTGCAGCGTGAAGTTTCTCCGCGTTTCGCTTATATTTTCAAGAGTTATGGCCCTTTTTTCTTGAAATCTTTGTGAATCGGGACTTGTCCGAGCAGTATCTCGGTTAATATTGCATGGACAAGTATGAAATTTGCATGATACATGTATGTGGTCAGTGCCCCATAGTTGTGCAGCATGAAGTTTCTCTGCTTTCGGTAATATTTTCACTTATCAAACCTAAGTGAATGGGATATACATGTATTTATTTTTCCAGCATGTCCAGGCTGGATCTCAGTCCATAACCGATTTGGACCAGGAAAATGGCTATATTTATGTCATTCTACATTCCAAAGCAGACCACATAGGTCCTGAAGTATGAAATTGCCTCAAAAAGAGTTAATTGGGTGCAAAATTCTAAGTTTACTGATTGTTTCATAATTTCACCACAATATACTCCCAAGGAATGTAGGTCTCATTTTTGTCCTCCGCCATGAAGTGGTGGGAGGACTTCGAAATGCTAGCCGTCCGTCCTTCTGTTCGTCCTTCCGTCCGTCCTTCCGTCCCACATCTTGTGAACGCGATATCTTGAGAACAATTCGACCAATCGACTTCAAACTTGAGAAGATGCTTCACATCAGTTAGATGGCCATTGGTATTGATTTTCACTGAGGTACAAAATCCAAGATGGCCGCCATCGACCATATTGGATTCTGTTCGTCCCACATCTTGTGAACGCGATATCTCAAGAACAATTCCACCAATCAACTTCAAGCGTGAGAAGGTGCTTCACATCAGTCAGACGGCCATTGATATTGATTTTCACTGAGGTACGTAATCCAAGATGGCTGCCATTGGCCATATTGGATTCCATCCGTCCCAGATCTTGTGAACACGATATCTCGAGAACAATTCAACCAGTCGACTTCAAACTTGGGAAGGTTCTTCACATCAGTTAGACGACCATTGGTACAATGTATTGATTTTCACTGAGGTATGTAATCCAAGATGGCTGCCATTCACCATATTGGCTTCTATCCATCCCACATCTTGTGAACGCGATATCTCGACAACAGTTTGACCAATCCACTTCAAACTTGAGAATGTGCTTCGCATCAGTTAAACGGCCATTGGTTTTGGTTTTCAGGGAGATACGTAATCCAAGATGGCTGCCAAGGACCATATTGGATTCACTCCATTCCACATCTTGTGAACACGATATCTCAAAAACAAATCAGCCAATCGACTTCAAACTTGGGAAGGTTTTTCACATCAGTTAGACGGCCATTGGTATTGGTTTTCACTGAGGTACATAATCCAAGATGGCTGCCACTGACCATATTGGATTCTGTCCATCCCACATCTTGTGAACGCGATATCTCGAGAACAGTTCGACCAATCGACTTCAAACTTGAGAATGTGCTTCACATCAATTAGACGGCCATTGGTATTGATTTTCACTGAGGTACATAATCCAAGATGGCTGCCATTGACGATATTGGATTCCATCCGTCTCGGATCTTGTGAACGTGATATCTCGACAACAATTTGACCAATCAACTTCAAACTCGAGACGGTGCTTCACATCAGTTAGACAGCGATTGGTATTGATTTTCATTGAGGTAGTATGTAATCCAAGATAGCTGCCATTGACCATCTTGGATTTCACTCACCCATATTGTACCCATCTGTGTTGTGAACGCGATATCTTGATCTATTCCACTCATCGATTTAGAAACCTCACCATCCACAAATCCATATACAACTACAGACTTACATTCCAGTGTTACAGTACCATTACTGCTTCCCAAACCTCCTCAAATTGTCTCAACAATTCCAGATGAACGTCTCTTTCCACATACACATATCAACTTTCCAAGTTATATTTAAGGAGATATTGGGAGCGTATATGCTGTATGCTCTCAAACAGGCTACTTGGCGGAGGACCTGCTAGCTACTCAGCTTGTCGGATTTGATGAAAGCCCCGGCGACCATCTTGCATCAAAACATTGTATTAGCACTTGTTGATCGATACTTTGAATATGTATTATGCGAGGCATGGCAAAAAAATTGACTGAAATAGAATTTTCATAATCATGAAGGCCTCCACTGACCAATACAGAACAGAACAATGGCGGGGCAGTGTCGGATTAAAGCGGAAGGGGGGCATACAATTGAGCAATCTCTGATTGCCTCCTTCCTGTGTTTCAAAAGTTATGACCCTTTGTTCTTGAAATCTTTGCGAATTGGGACTTGTCCGAGCTGGATCTCGCTTAATTTTATGAAATTTGCATGATAAGGGTCAACGCCCCATAGTTGTGCAGCGTGAAGTTTCTCTGTGTTTTGGTTATATTTTCAAGAGTTATGGTGCTTTGTTCCTCAAACCTTGGTGAATGGGATATATATATTTGTCCAGGCTGGATCTCAGTCCATATTGTATGGACAAGCATGAAATTTGCATGATACGAAGTCAGCACCTTGTAGTTTTGCAAAGTAAAGCGCTTTGTCCGTCTGTCCATTTGGGCAAAAGCCCTGGCGACCATCTTGCATTAAAACATTGTATTATCACTTGTTGGTCGATCGACTTGATACTTGGGATATGTATTATACTAGGCGTGGCAAAAAAGGTGACTGAAACAGAATTTTTATAATTATCCAAATTGGGCCTTCACTGACCAATACAGAACATAACAATGGCAGGGCAGTGTCAGACTAAAGCGGAATGGGGGTCATACAATTAAGCAATCTCTCCTGCATTTATAATTGTTACCAAACAAAGCACAAGAAATGTAAAAGTGTATATCGAGGAAAAATTTGCCATGAAAGATACTCTACTGCAGTTCAGCCTGCCTCATGCTGACAATCTGTCTCTACCATTATTAAAACGTGTTATAAAATACCTGATGGTAAAGACAGGAATATAACAGTAAGGACTAAAAAAATTCTTTACCAACTATTATTGAGAAAGTTGAAGTGACATTCTGAATATAAATTTTCTTGAAACTTGAAAAACAGCAAAAGAATTGTTAGCGAAAAGCAACTTGACTTGCATTAACCTTTTCGCTGTTGATTCTTTTGATGACATGCAGCGTACGTTCATGTTGGAAGTCATTCTATGACAGCGCCGTTACGTCGGCGGGCATATTTCTACGAATTGTGAGACACGCTGATCAAACGAGAAGGGAATTTCATCATTACTGGCGGATCCCCAATGTCACTCGCTCTTTAGTTCGACATCAAAGTGACTGCGCTGCGGTGGTCTAATGGTTAGAGCATCGGCCTCGTAAGCGGTAGGTACTGGGTTCGATCCCAGGCCGGGTCATACCTAAGACATGAAAAATGGAACTTGTTGCTCCCTCGCTTACGCTCAGCATTAAGAGGATAGAACAAGGACTGGTTCGCTTGGTGTCAGTATAATGTGACTGAGTGGGGTGTCATGTCTGCATACGGCATGATATTTCAGTGGGACAGCACTATAAAATGGCAGCATTAGATCTGCTCTGTTACAAGTAGATTCCCCTGCCTCTCCCCCTCCCCTCCCTTCCCTTCCCCGTCGTGATATAGCTGAAAAAATGTTGAAAGCGACGTTAAACCCTATTCACTCACTCGACATCAAAGCATGCACGACAAATCTTAGTGTACAGTATTCTTATAAAGCCCGCGACATGGAAGGTGAACACAGGTTAAACAATGAAAGGGTTAACTAACTGGTTAGTTTAAAAAAAAATGGTCTTGAATTCAATGTCTTTACCATTACAAATATGTCTTTTCCGTTACGCTTTCACCATCACACCGTAATAACGTGGGCTAGAATGGGTAAAAAAAATTCCAACTGTTTTTGGACAATGTTGGAGGTTAAGTTTAGCTTTGCTGACAGGAAAACAGTCTTTGTGGCCTACAAGCTAAGGTCTTCAATAATTCCATTTTGGTAGACAAACTGCACAAATTAAATTTTAGATTTGTCTTTACCGTTACTTGCACATTTTCATGAAAATGGCCCATTGGTGTATGTTCCATAACCTTTTAACCCATGATATCTGTATTAAAGAGGGACGCGGGTGGTTAGGTGAGTTCAGGTTCCTGTTGCTTCAATGCATTTTGCTGAGGGCCCATTCCACAGGAAGTGGTCCAAACAAGCCAAATTTTAAAAATGTTAATGTGGACAAAATTTGTGATGTTATTGTAGCAAATAGATCCAGATTACTTGTTCGGACAGTAGTTTGCATTTTCTAGTACACACCTGTCTGATAATTACAGGTGAAGTCAACTATTTTTTTTCTCATTTTCTTATGACAAAACACACCTAAAGAGTTAATGGACTCATTTTTGCTAAGTTATGTTGGTTTTCAAGTGAAACTCCAAAATATCATTGGATAACACATTGTCTTCTTAATAATAATGACCGTTTCTCGTTGAAATAAAATTTTAAAGGTGTTAACAACTAGAATTTACTGTCTAGCAGGTGGCGTAACACACGTAACACAAATTCATATAAAAGTTTACAGTAGAGGGCATAAATAACAGAAGCTTAATACTTTTTCATATGCAAAGGTACATTAACTTTGCTGTTGTGATACACATAAAATTTAATTGCTACATTGTCTTTATATTTGATAATTAATTAGTTAATTGCATGTAACACACGTATCGTTACGTGTGTTACATCAAGGCCTTCTTTAGAAAATTTCTGATGACCTGCTGTTTTTCCATAACATATATAAAATGGGAGATAAAATATGGAAGATGACCTGCTACACCCAAAGTTTGGCCTAATTTTAGATATCAGCAGGCCCGCAAATCGAGCCTTAGTTACATGGAATGTTACGTGTGTTACATCCTCCTTGATTAAAGACAGAGTCTATTTCAACAAGATTTATTTCCAGCGAAATGATTATTTGATTCAAAATATTAGGTTCTGAATCATAAAAAATATTGGAATAGTCATTTTTCACCAACCACATGAGATCTACTACTGGTAAGATGCATTTTCTAGTACACCTACTGTGTACTGCTAAGAAGGCCCATGTCACGTTACGTGTGTTACAATATGCATGGTGCACCATAAAAAAAAATTGCTCTTAAGAAGTTACAACTATATTAGGACAAGGTTCCTTAGGGCGCATACTAGCAAAAAAATTTCTCGAAGAATGATCATAATTAATTTAATCTTAAATAGGGGAGGGTTAATTGTGTGTTACGTGTGTTACAACAGACAAAATGAGATTTGCTCATATATGTGATTTAAACTCAAAATCATATGAAAGGTTTGAAAGATTTGCCATGTAAATTATACCTTATTCTGTCAATGTGTAAAAAAAATTTAGTCACTTGACTTCTAGATTAAATTTGCTTTGGTAAATTCAGACAGTGTAACACACGTAACAAATATTGTAACACACGTAACGCAAGACTTTCACTTCCACCTCCTCCAATTGTTATATTTATGGCTCCACACCATGTTGGTATAGAAAAGTGTTTATTTTTCTTGAAAAATAACTACACATTAGATTGAATCATGTGTACAAATCAGACGATTTTGAGTTTAAATCACGTATATGAATAAATCACGTTTTGTCCGATGTAACACACGTAACGCATAATTAACCCTCCCTAATCAAGGTAGAATTAATCGTGATCATTCTTTAAGAACATTTTTCAGTAGTATGTGCCCTAAGGGTCCTTTTCCTAATATAGTTGCAACTCCTTAACAGTCAGGTTTTTTTAAGGGTCAATCAGTGCAGGCAAAAAAGTCTGTAAATTGTAACACACGTAACGTGGAATGGACCTGAGAAGCAACAGGAACTTGATAATCTGATGCCTAGCACTGTAATATCACTTGTCTTTATTGCATAATGTAAAATTGTAAGCGTCCTGTCTGTGTCTTGTGTGCTGTCTTCAGTGTTTTATAGGATGGATGGACGGTGTCTGGTTCCATGCTGCTATAAAGATTTCTTCTTTGTAGTAGAAGGAACACAACTGAGCTGGGTGGTGCTTAGTTGGTTCGTCGTGATATAGCTGAAATATGTTGAAAGCGACATTAAATTCTATTCACTCAATCCTTTGAAGAGGGACTGGCTCACTCTGATTCACATGCATGACAGGGTTTATTGGAAATGTCAGATGCTTTCAGCTTTATAAATTCAGATGGGTCAAGCTATACCTGTGAAATATGCGTAGCATCTATGGGCTTTTTGAAAAAAACCTTATTTCAGTAGTCAATACAAGGTCGATTTTCATGCAGAGACAATAGAATGATGTAACAGTAACAAGGGAAAACAGCAAAGGATTGGGCACATTCTTTAAAACTTCATGCAAAAATTACACTTTCTGTTGTGATATACATACAGCAATTGTTTTTGTTTACTGTGAAAAATGACATTAAAACCTTTAAATTGAAGGTGCTCTAAGATGAAATGTGGCTGTAAATGTTTTGGCTAAATCCAACCTCGCCATATTTGCATTCGAGTATCATGTTTTCTTCCCTCTGGTCAACTTTTTGTGACATTTCCTGCCACATACATTTTGTGGTCAAATGGGCACTACAGTGTAGTTCACAACTTGGCTAGGTTATAAGTTTTATAATATCTAAGTTGATCCCCTGACTGTGTTAAAAACGGAGCTTCAGTTACATGTATAGTGTTTCTTCCAGAACACTCATTTCTTCCAAAAAATGTCACTTCATCGCCTCAACACTTGGAACAATGGGGGCTCAAGTCCAGAAATCATTCACATCTCAAATGAAAGATAGATAGATATACATATTCATGTACATATATAAGGATTCACACACTGTCTGTTAAACAACTTCTTAGATTTCTAAACAAAAGGTCCAGCTTTTGAGTATGAAACAGACTGACAAGCTGGAATGTAGGTCATTTCCCCCCCTGTCCTGTTCCCCCCCCCTGTCCCATTCCCCCCCTGTCATTTTCCCCCCCTGTCATGTTCCCCCCCTGGACATATTTCCCCCCTGTCATATTCCCCCCCTTATATTTACTTGTCCATATAGCTGTTGTGGGTTAAATATTTAGGTAATTTCTTCTTCCAGTAAAATAATGCCAATTTTTATTTATCATAAACTGTTACAGGAAAAGACAAATGTTGTTTTTTTAATGTAATTCCATCAATAAATTATTTTCTTCACAGATATATCTTTAAGTAGTCTTAGATAGGCACGAGAATATGAGAGTATTTATCGTGAATAGTTAGATATATTCATGATTAGGCTTGGCCCATTGTGAGAGATATGCCTGGGATATACATAAGATATATTCCCGAAATTATCCGAAACAACTGCTCTGAGGTACATGTTAGTACATATAGTGATGTTATAATAACTCCTATACTCAGGCAGGTGTAGGGTCAGAACAGCCCGAGAAAGTGGGTGTGTATATGAACATCTCTTCACATGTTCCTTTTATTGGTTGGTAAAATTTGTGCCTATCTAAGACTACTTAAAGATAAATCTGTGAAGAAAATAATTTATTGATGGAATTACATTAAAAAAACAACATTTGTCTTTTCCTGTAACAGTTTATGATAAATAAAAATTGGCATTATTTTACTGGAAGAAAAAATTACCTAAATATTTAACCCACAACAGCTATATGGACAAGTAAATATAAGGGGGGAATATGACAGGGGGGGAATATGTCCAAGGGGGGAACATGACAGGGGGGGGAAATGACAGGGGGGGGAATGGGACAGGGGGGGAACATGACTGTACTCCGACAAGCTGGACCTCTTGTTTAGAAATGTAAGAAGTTGTTTACCCCTATCTGGCCTGGGCTTTTTGGGAGCTGTCCTGGCCTGCTCCCTCCTCCCCCCTAATTAGTTTTCTTACCCCTTGAGCCAGGGGGCTGAAACTTGCCACACCATACCCTTGGGTCAAGCTAGAGCTACCAGAAAATGTAAAAAAAAATCCAAGATGGCCGCTTTGGTGAAGTCACACTGACGTCATTTTCAAAACGTCATTCTTTGGCCGATTTTTCGGTCAGATTTTCCGAGTTTTTTTATTTATAATGCAATTTCTCCGCAACAACTGCATGATAAATTAGTAAATATTAATGTGATGTGAAACACATGGTCGATGTAGGAAGCTATTGTCTGAGTCTGTGTGCAGCTGAAAAGGCTCAAGTCTAGACACATTGTTGTCCCTAGACTTGGCTATTGTATGCATTGTCTCATGATACTTACATGGAGTTTTGCCCCCCCCCCTCTCACCCAGGCCAGGTAGGATTTAACAGACAGTCTATGAATATGAGCATGTATATCTAGAAGGATATCAAATTTCAAGCTTACCAATTGTTGAGCCCATAGCTTTAGCTACGGAAAGGTCGATATAGGGACCTAAATGATTTCTGTGTGCCTGTTCCTGTCCCTGTCTGAAAAAGTTGTTAACGCTTTTGGAAAAATATTCTCGGCCTCACCCTATTATATTTGCTGAAATAAACCCCGCCCAACCCCACCAACCCATACACTATCCTCGGGAGGATGTCCCCACCCGTGGGGCACCAAGTTTTGGACTTGAAATGTATTCCTAGCTTCTCAGCCTCACCCCATGTTTCCTAAACTAAGCCCCGCCCCCTAACCCTGATATATTCGGGATTTTCACTCCATGTTGCACTTTTTCAACCCATCCCCTACCCTGGGGAAAATTTCCCCACCCTCAAGGCTACAAGCCCCATCCTCTATCTCCTAAAGTAATTCTCGTCCAACTTCCTACCCTCATATAATCCTTGAGATTACACCATGTTGCACTCATTCAACCTATTCACGACCCTCAGAAACATGTTCCCACCTTTATCTCCTAAACTAAGCCTCACCCGACCCCCTACCCTCATATGATATATTCCTGGGGAGTACACTATACTACATTTTTTTCAATCCATTCACTACCCTCGGGAACATGTCCCCCACCGTCAGGGCACCAAGCCCCACCCTCTGTCTCCTAAACTAAGCCTTACCCACCTTTATCTCCTAAACTAAGCCTCACCCGACCCCCTACCCTCATATGATATATTCCTGGGGAGTACACTATACTACATTTTTTTCAATCCATTCACTACCCTCGGGAACATGTCCCCCACCGTCAGGGCACCAAGCCCCACCCTCTGTCTCCTAAACTAAGCCTTACCTGACCCCATACTCTCATATATTCTGGAGCTTGTAAACATCATGCTACTCTTATTCCATCCATCCACTATGCTCTAGAACTTGTCCCCACCCCCAGAGCACCAAGCCCCATCCTCTATCTCGTAAACTAAGCCTCGCCCGGCCCCTACCCTCATATATTCCAGGAGCTTATGCCATGTTGCATTTATTCAACGCTCGAGACATGTCCCCATCTCTGGGTCACCAAGCCCCATGTTCTATCTCCTGTCCCGTGTGGATCGGGGGTATAGACCTGGGGTGTCGTGCACACTCCAGGTCATGATGAGAATAGGCCTCAGCCTTGTAGTAAGAGGTGACTAACTGGGGCACCCGTGGGGTTCCTGTCCTGGGTGTAAAAAAAATAGGATCCCATCCGTGGTGTCCCCGGTGTTGAAAGGAATAGGACCATACCCGTGTGGTTTCTGGGTGTGAAAAGGAATAGGAACCAAACGTTGTGATATGACTGAAATAGCATTGAAAGCGATGTTAAATCATATTTATATTTATGTGCCTTTCCTTCAAAATGGATGATTTTGTACAAATACACTACACTACGAATACCTGGTACCCCATAGTCACTCTGAGCAAACAGCAGGATAATGTTGTTTTTTTGTGAAACTAAAAACTTACTTTATTTGTACATATTTCATCCTGGCACTTGAACAGTGTAGACGATAAGGGTACTGAATCCTTGCCATACAGTGCCAGCTCTTACTTTGTCCACTCATGTGCCCTACTCTAGCTGTGCTTTACCAATTAAGTGTTTCCGTGAAAGTGTGTGTCCAAAAATAATTGGATATCAATAATCATGCATGCACTGTAAATTTATCGTCAACTTCTCTACATGTTCCCGAATTTTTTCTCTCGTTACAGATAACATTCCAAGTCTAATATGACTGCAATGAAATTCAGACATCACAAGACAAAGTCAAAAGAAACATTGCAGTCAATGAATGGCCAACGGCGCAAAGGAATGCTGTGTGATGTGAAGATACTTGTGAATGAGGGGCATGTGTTCGCCCATAAATCCGTGCTGGCAGCCTGCAGTCCCTATTTCCACACAATGTTTACTGGCAGTTTCAAGGAGGGAGATCGGTCTTTCACAGAGATAAATATGTCTGAGGTTTTTTCGGACCTTGCCACTGCTGAGCACATTATGCAATTCATGTACACCGATGAACTTAACATCACTGCAGACAATGTTTGTGCAATTTATAGCGTGTGTTCATTTCTCCTGTTTCACAAACCCAAACGTTTCTGTGAGAAGTTCATGTCCAATACACTCTCTTTGGAGAATTGCATAGAATACTGGCAAGCCACCTTCAACCTCAATGATGACGGGAAGCTTCATTCGAGAGCAAGGGATCTCCTCCAGAACCGTTTCCATGACTATTTCATTTTTAAGGATTATCTTCTGGATGTACCCATATCAACTGTGTGGAATATTCTGAAACCGGAAGTCACAAAATTCTGCAACCCTCCACAGAAAATAACTTTTCTGGTTAAATGGTTCTTGAGATCTGAACTTGTGGACATCAGTGTCTTGAAAAAATTGGTAACAGGTGCTGATATTCCAGCTGTATCCATCTCACACCTTGAACAGGCAGTGGACCATATTTGGACTGCCGTAACCATGAGAAAAGCAGACATCCAAAGCATTGACGGAGTCTGTAGAGAGGTATATTCAGCACTTTGTGTTGAAAATTTTGTGACGGAATTGATCCAAGAGAAAAAAACACAGGAGTCATTTTCGAAGAAGGTGGAGGGACGGAAACGACATTTGAGCACTGATATCTACATTGAAACCAATGAACTGCTTAAAAAACTTCAAAAGAATGAGGATGGAGAATCTTCAGTGATTGATACAGAGAGTGAAGCGTCCTCTTCGGCTTGGGAGAATAATGGTGCAGGAAGTGAATTACCTACCAATGAGCGACACCTCAGTGTGGAAGGACAAGACCTGAACGAAGAAAGAAAAAGTTCCCCCAATGCTTTTGATGATTCAGCTGCCACGCCTGGATCAGGTCATGAACAAGGCAACCACATTCCAGTGTGTTCATCTGATGCCCTCAACTCACATGATCGCCACAGTAGTGACATGGTGGAGAGCGATTCGGGAAAAGTAGATGTTCTTCTGGCGCTATCTCCAAGCTTCACTGGTGTCAAGGAGAACAAGAATGAGTATGGCCAGCTGAGACTATATGCCTATATTCCTCAATCACAACTTTGGGTAAATTTAGGTGCAACTGAATACCCTTTTGGCGATGGTGGAAAGGTACGTATTTCAGAAACGAAAATGTATTCAGCAGGTGGAAGAATCTACCTTTCAAAGAGATCAGAGCTGTTTTCCATGTGCCTCCCGTCTAATGAGTGGCAAAGGGTGAAACTACCTGCTGAAGAGAATGGAAATCGGATTATTTTCCCTCTGTGTCTGGATGATACTCTCTACTTGCTCGTAGTCGATGAAGTCAAAAATCAGACAGAAGTTGAAACGGCTGAACGTGAGCTATATCCTGAATATCTAATTTCACCGATAAAGAAAAAAATGAAATTTGGCAAGATAACGAAAGGAGGAGAATGGGAAGAAGTTCTCTGTGAATGGCATAGTACTAATCACGGTGAGAAAATGCCACCACAGGATTCTGTCAAGTTCAAGTATGGGCCATGTTGGGCAGAGAATTCGTGCTTTCTCATCCAAAGACAGATTGCTGACAGCTCGCTGGGACAAGGGGTGTTGATCTTTGATCCCCGAAATAAGGACGTAACTTTTGCTTTGTTTGAAGGGCATGTACATGCTACAAACGGGATGGTAAGCTGGGCTGGCACCGAGCAGACACTCGCATTATCCCGGGATGGCTGGATCTATCTGTGGAAGAATCCTGAACGTCATTTGCGTCAAACTCCATCAATCATAGTAAAGTGTCAAACTAAAGAAGACAAAAGCACTGAACTATTGAAACGAGCTGATATTTCTTTTCCTGATGACAAAGCTGTTAGATTGATATTCTTCGGTGAATATTGTCGAGAGTGCTTTTCGTATAATATTTTTGCAGCCACTGGATCTCGCCTCTGGCGTTTCAGAAACAGTAGGCAACCAAGAAGCTCCCTACATGAGTTAAACATAGAAACCCCTTTCGATGTCTGTGAGCATATACCACCCCCCTGTAATATGATACTGGCCGCTACTGGAGCTCGTCTCCACAGCTCCCTCTTCGCCCACGGGCCTTCAGCTCGCTTCCACTTTGCCAATGACCGCATATCCGTGTCAGATGATCCGATTGCCGAGGAAGATGACCACATGTCGTACTCCGATACATGTACTATGTCCGACTCGGTTAGCTCGTCCGAATCTGTTAGCTCGTGCGACTCTGATGAATTAAGTGAAGAAAGTAATGCCAATAGATCTGTTTCGTATGAAGATATTTTTGGATTTTGGGTTGGAGATAATGATTTATAATGATTTCTATCATCAAACGACTTTCTCCAGACTCGGTTACATTCATGTATATTTTGGTTACACCTCAGCGACTTGCCAGAAATTTCTGTGGTGCCAGGAATAGGGTATTCTCCCAACGCCAGAGTTTGTAACCTCCAAACCGTCGATAAACATATATGACAATAGGTGATATACAATCTGATGCCATAAGAATGGAAATAGGGGAGCCCTTTTCACTAGAGAAACCATTCCCCAAATTCAGTCAGCGATTGGCAAGCCATTCTTTGCTGTGCCAGTGGTGTACCGGATATAGTCAAAACAGTATATTCTTCGAGTTATTAAGAGACTTAATTGGTGAATGGGATAATATAAACCCGACAAAGGCCTCTATCTCCGACATGGCGGAGACAGCATTTGAACTCGGGATATAATACTCTGTCCCAGACTGGAAGTTACATTTTAAGCTGATCAAAACGGTATACAATTGAAACTGAATTGCAAGGAGACTCTTACATTTGGGCCAATGTTCATTGGATGTTGTTCATTGTTGTAACAGGTTTGTTATCGGCCTTGAATATTTCTCAATTGAGTTTATTATCAGGATAATATAGATCAGAAACCACGTATATCGAGGGCTTCTGGCCATATGGTTGCCTTGGTGAACTATTTTAATGGACAGCAATTTGAAAATTTGTGTCAACTTTGTCTGTTGTTGTTGATGGAAATCTTGGCATACCTATTGGTTAAGAAATATGAGGCATTCTTCTTGTTCCATTATCGGTTATCATAGCACCATAGCGGTTAAGTAGCACCACACGAGAGACTTTATATTACTGCTTATTTTAGCAGTAAATTGACTGGCCGCTTTCCATTTAAATACAAGAGAGAGTATCCGTACGGAAGCACGTGTCGTCGTCTGCCTGTAAGTTTGATCCAGTGAACCATTAAACTGTATAATACATCGATTGAGATAGATACTCTTTTATTAAAATTAATGATACCAAAGTCACTTCTTTATTTCGTTGTCATTTCAAATTCTGTCGTATATGGTTCGGAATTATAGTCGGTTGGAAGCCGATGTAGTGCTCAACGATTGGGTTGAGTTCTGACTGCTTGAGTACAATGAACCCATGAGAGAGAAGATAACATCAGCTGTGGTGTACTCTCTAAAGATCATTGTAACAAAATTGCACATCCATAATAATTGTGTGCCAGTGGTACATAATTTTGGAGAAAACCTGTACATCTTGTAAACCTCTGGTACACAATTGTCTGTGAATGTACAATTTTGCACACAGTTGTTTTTATCGAGTAGATGGCCTGTTTTTGAGCAAAACTTTCATTGTTAGTGAGGAAAAGAGCTCACAAAACACCCGTCTGACGAGAGCGTATGGGATACTGTGAAATGAGTGAATTCTGTGGACGACAAGTGCGGCATGATATACGCGAGGTATAATCAAAATATATATCATCAAAACCATATATGCAGTGGTAACGCTATGAAGAATTCGTGTAAGCTGTTTGCCGGTATTCTCTGAGATACCATAATAAACCAATCGCGACACTTCTGACTTAGCAGTTTGACATTGATTGGCGTTTGGTGAACGGATATTAACAATCTTTCCAAGATTTCGATATTTCCAGGCGCCCGACAAGAAAAAAAGAAAAAAGCCGACTATGCGGCAGTAAATTATACTTGGAACTTTCGGGAGAAGAACGTTCATCGCGAACAATTTCTGGGCATGATATCCTATTTGGATAGTGTTTCCTATATTGATCCATGTGCCCTGTGTGTAATCACAGTTACAAGAGGCGTTATTTTAAAGTTGTTTCTCTCGGATAGTCAGCCACTCGATTGGCTAACAGATGTAGTTTGGCGTAATATATGTTGCAAAAAAAAAAAAAAAGCTGTAATAGAAATATTGACACAGTTGACTAAATTTTAACCATACAGGGTGAGTAAAAAGAAAATGTCCACCTGGGGTTTTCTTCATTTATTTGTATGAAGTTACAATTTATTATGTATTTGAATATAACACATGGAAGGGTACGGTACTTCATCTCCGCTTTATTCAACCATGGTATGTTTTATTCATGCAGGAAAATATACATATATTGTGTATATACAAATGGCGCCCACGAAAGTACAGTGCATTCACTCCATAACGCAGAAATGAGTGAATAAGAGGTGGGGAAATTTGACGACGTCTGGCGACTAAAAAGCAACCATATGACTCTACAGGAAAGTATTCGTCGACACCTCTCATTCAAACACGAGAATACGGTGGATTCTCGGACGTAGCCTTAGTATCTTAGCCGTGCTTTTATTGTAGATGTTCATGTGGAGACTATGAAGTATCCACACGGCCCCTAGCGCCGGCTGAAGCGGAATTGGATAGGCTAATCCGGGAGCTGTGATGACAGATCAGCTCAAACAACTCGTATGATGTTAATGGATGAGCATCATGGACGTCTGATAGAGTAAACGCCTTAACATGGGGTAACCTGGTAAATACAAGAAACCTATAGAAAACCTAACCTGTAATGTCCGACGTCGTAGGGCTTGAATTTCCCACCGAAACAATAAACCTACATATATTTGTCGAGACTCTTCACTGTTTATCTATTTTCAGATATTTCTGTTGCACATTTTTCCAATGCCAAGTAACAACTCTCGGAGAGGAAGTCTTAAAGTGCAACAGAGATAACTGAAAACAGCTAAACGTGTGAATTCATGGATTTCCACATTATGTAGAATACGCACTTTCTATTCATGTGCGTCATTGGTATATAAACATTATCTGTATATTTTTTTCTATAAATAAAACATACAGTAAGTGCATATAGCACAGAAAGGGAATGCCATATTCATACACAATATATCTTCAGATGAACAAATTAACAAAACCACAGATGGACATTTTTTACTCCCCTGTATACTTGACAGCCACGATCGCGGCAATTGGTGATTGGAGGGGCCACTACAGCACAAATAGGCGAGAGTCAAGGGGCCCCTTGGTACACACATTTCATATGAATAGAGGATGTGCCTGTGCTATTTAGGAGATGAAATAGTATTTTTTGTTCAAATTTTGAGGGTTCTGTCTCGGTAATTTACCAATGATAATGTACATACATGTACACCTAAACATGGAAAGTTTGCTGAAGTATTTTAGAAATATGACATCAGTAGTTGTATAAGCGTAAATTCATCAGGAAATATGATGGTCCCAAATGATGGTCCTGTGGTGCAGATCGCAGAGTGACGTCACATCCGGTTCAAAGGTCACATCCGGGTCAAATATCAAAGGTCACATCTTGGTCAAAGAGCACTTCCGGTGAAGTGAACAAGAGTGATCTCCCTCTACATAGAAGACCCCAGTGACTTCCAATGTTAATCTATGCGGAGTGGACAATGTTTAACCTCATGGGAAACCGACCCATGGTCATTTGCGGTATGGGTTGTGGGATCTTGTTTTTTTTTCGTCTCACCACGAAGAACACGCTGATAGGGGTCGCGAAGCCATTGGTTGAAAGTTTTGAAAAGTTCGCATTGCGCACTGGGCAACTAGCGCTGGGGTGAACGTTTGGGGGTCTAGGTGGGTCCCTAATGGCCCGATTGGGTCGAGTGAGGTATCAGTGTGAAGCATTCGTGAGGGAGCGCCCGACTGGATGGACGTGGAACTGACGTAATTCTGTGCATGCGCAGTAGACAAAATGTATGGGAAGGGGCGTTTTGGGGTCGAGCTGGAAACCTAATGGTTCGATTGGGTCGTATGAGGTCTTATTTGGCAGCTCTCGTTGGGGAGTGTTCAACCACATGGATGTGGGGTGGAACTGACGTCATTCCGTGCATGCGCAGTAGACAAAGATTAATGGAATGGACGTTTTGGGATGAAGGTGGACCCCCTAGTGGTTCGATTGGGTCGTATGAGCTGTCATCGTGAAGCATTGGTGGTGGTCCTTCCGACTGCACTAGTGTGTCGTCCGTTTTCAACATTCTGCGCATGCGCAGACAGGGAATTTTGGGAAAAGGGCAAGAGAAGAGGTGTTTTTGGGGTCGAGGTGGACCCATAAACGCCCGAATGGGTCGTAAGATGTATCAAGTGTGAAGTTCTCGTGGGAGAGCGTGCAGGTTGATAAGCATGCACAGTAGAAAAAAGGGCATTGGAGTGGACGTTTTGAGGTTGAGATGAACCCATAATGTTCCGATTGGTCCGTGGGAGGCCGTATTTTGAAGTTCTCTTTGGGTAGCCTCTGGTTGAATTGGCGCCTAAATACATATGGACTGATGAGGGACTCGAGTTCATCCCTATGTGTACAGACACCTCCACCACCGGGCGGTGGTGGTGGCCTGCCGAGAGTGGCAGGTTGGCTTAGTGGGTGTATGTAACTTTAAGATTGGGTTTGAAAGTATAAAAAGCAGAAGATCAACACGTATGTAAGTGTTCATATAGTTTATTATTCCTTCCAGTACATCATACCCGCGCTGGGGGAGCCGCGTTGGATATGTTTACAATTCAAGTATGCTCTTGTCCAGTCAGAAGCCATCCTTTGAGAAAATTCAACCTCTGTTCGCTGTAACCTAAGCATCGTCGGGCAGGCCAGGATACTGTTCAGGCAGCATGTCCTGAAACAGTTGTTTGCGCATTCTGATCGCATTTTCCAGGGCCTCGGTGGGTGTGGTAGCCCCATATCCTCTTCCAAGTGACGCTTGGTCTTCATGATGGACCTGTACGTGGGGTCGCCTTTCATTTCAAACGGTAGTAGGGTATACTGTTCATAGATCGCCGTGGTTGTTTTTCTAATGCTGGGACGCATTTGGATGTACGCCTGTTGTAAGTTATCCTGTCCGGCGTCCTCGATCGCTGCAGCGTGGGTATTAATAGCTGCTCTCAAAATACGATCCCATTGGATGTCATCTATGAGCGTGAAGAGATTACAACGCATGCGTTGGTGCTGAACGGTGGCTCCACCTAGAGATGTATCAATAATAGCATCGACTTCAACGTTGGCTCGACGTAAAGTTTCGGCTAGAATATCCTCGGTGTAGGGTTCAAACAAGGTGGATCCTGTAGTGCTCATGGTGAACTGAGGAGAATGGTGTCGTGTGGGTTATTTATAATGGGACGCTTTTGATCTTAATGATGCGTTCGAACAAATGTTTCTTTTGTGTTTTTGCTCCGAAATACGCCGCTTTCCAGTTCATGCCCGAGGTTTTCAACATCGACGCTGTTCTTTCGATTTCCATATGGACCGGATCCTTGCCCAGCGATGTTATATGGGTCCTGAGGTCGGCATACTGCTGACGGAAAACCCGTCGTAGTCTGGGTGCCAATGTGTTATGGGCTAAAATTGCGGCTTCCTCTTTCGAGTACCCTTTGCGGTGAAACTTGTTTCCTGTGGCCTCCAACGTCTCGTCCATCTCTGCGTTCATACTAGCTTTGAACAAATCCTGCCATAGCCTCGAATTCACGTTGTGCTCATTCTATTTTACGGGTTTTGGTTGGCGCTTCACGGTTGGGTGATATTTCGAGACTGTTATGAAGGGGACCCACTGTATGGGGACGGGTTGCTGCTGCTGAACGGGTGCTGCCAGGTGTGGACTCGGTGGATGATGTAGGGGTATATGACGTCGTGGTGATCCCTCGCCAGCTAACAGGTGGGTCGTCAACCAGCGATCTTCGGGGGTATGAGCTTTTAAGTCTACGAACAGGTCAATCTGATTAAAACTCAGACTTAATAAACCGCTCGTCTATCGGACATGTTGCTGATTAAGATCTGGGACAGTTCCTATAACAAATCCGTCAATTGAACTCCGAATCAAATAGATTCCGGGTCAAATAGTCGCCCAATGAGACGCCTCGTAGTATAGCGTGACGGCTAATCTCCTAATCTCCGTTGTTGTTGCGATGCAGTTATGAACTGATTTTATGAAACAAAATAACCGTACCTATATATCCAGCAGTGCAAGAAATATCCCTTGATCTGTTCACCTGGTCTGTCATTAAAGAGAGCAACGGGGAGCAAACAATAATCTTCGGTGATCGCTCATGAACTGGAGTCGACAGCAAGAACTTCGTCAGCCGCCTGCATGAGGGTTGGATTTTTCTGCGTCTCGTCCGTACACTCGGCAACATAAAGATTTCCTGCAGCCGGTAGTAAGAACGGCTGTACAGTGTCTTTTTACGTAGTATGCAAGAAAGCATCTGCAGTTGCTCCTGCTTTAATGCGGGCACGCATGGCACACCATAACTTTCGATCTCGCCCTTGAACTTGGCCGCCACTGAATATAGGGCGCATTCCATTTCGCGTAGTCGGCGTGGCCCCTGGCAATGCCTTGATTGTGCACGTTCCATTTACTGTGCCCGAGCAATGCTGGCGTTGCCTCCAAATGGAAAGCGCCAATAGGCACCTCTTCGCCTGTTGAGGCTGGACTGTGATTGGTCGCCAGTCTGACATGCGCGACAGATTTAAGATAGGAACTGTCCCAGATCTTAATCAGCGACATGTCCGATAGAGGAGCGGTTTATTAAGTCAGATTGCGAACAGGTAGCCATACGGATGACTTGTCGTGCCTTGAAACGCCTGCATGAAATTGTCGATGTTCTGAGGATAAATTTGACTACCAAACTCACGGATTTGTTGTCTGTCAATGGGATTTGACAAATTGGCAGTTCAAGGCAATATCTCTGGACGCCTTCCCTTGAGGAAAGAGATTCTGGGGCAAATAGTTGAAGGACATATTCCGATGATGGGATCCTTTGGTAAACTAATCGGCAACATGGGAATTGTCCTTGACCGCATTCATCAGATCATCTAGCACTACCACGTTGTTCTGCTCGGGGTCGAAGAAATACTGTTGATCGATATCGTAGGGAATCCCGGGGACGAAGCTCACATTCTGTAAACTTGTAGTTTCGTATGCGGGCTGCCACTGGCTATAACACCATACAACGCGTGTCGGAGCTGGGGTTGCCACACCTTCCTCTAAGAACTTCATCACCCAGGACGTATTTCCAAATGCCGTAAGGCCGCTCACCATCATGCTCTACTCCACTTGGCGGACCTATATCGGGAATCGGTGGTGTCTCTTGGGTATGTTTGCACTGAATGTGCCTGAGCAGATTATCGTGACGAGAGAATGTTCTCTGACAGAACGTACACGTACACGACATGTTGATTAGTCGACCAATACGTATGGACTGATGAGGGACACGTGTTCATCCCAATATATACAGGCACCAACACCGGGCTGTGACACCACCACCATCGGGCGTTGACGGGCGTTACTGTCTATAAAAGCAAGTGTATTCCCAAACCACACACAGTCGACGTTCAGTCATCAACATGGCTTATATATGCTCTGAGTGCGAACGCACGTTCACCAGATGTTACGATATGATGCGACACCAGAAGACTTTCCATCCAAACTCCGAGGAGCCCACTGAGGAGGCAGATACAGAAACTGCTGAGAGTCTATTTACTGATACGAAGAGCTTGATCTCAGATAGTCAGCCTACTTCACAAGGAAGTGAGCACGAACCTACCTTTTGGGATCGTATTGTGAGAGCAGCTATTAATACTCACGCTGTAGCGATCGAGGACGCCGGACAGGATAACTCACAACAGGCGTACATCCAAAAGCGTCCCAAAATTAGAAAAACAGCCATGGCGATCTAAGAACAGTATACACTACTGCCGCTTGAAATGAAAGTCGACCCACGCACAGGTCCATCATGAAGACCAAGCGTCACTGGGAAGGGGATATATCATCGAGTCCTTGGAAAATGCGATCAGAATGCGTAAACAACTGTTTCAGGGCATGCTGCATGAACAGTATTCGGCTTGCCCGACGATGCTTAGATTACAGCAAACAGAGATTGAATTTTCTCAAGGACGGCTTCTGATTGGACAAGAGCATACTTGAATTGTAAAAATACCAAACGCGGCTTATACTGCGTGGGTATGATGTACTGGAAGGAATAATAAACTATATGAACACTTATATACGTGTAGATCTATCGCTTTTTATATGTTCAAACCCAATCCTATATTTACATGCACCCACTAAGCCACCCTGTAAGCCTGCCACTCTCGGTAGGCCACCACCACCGGGCGTTATGGGTGTCAACGCCCAGTGGCGGTGGTTTCACCGCCCGGTGGGGATGGTGTCTGTACATATAGGGATGAACTCGTGTCCCTCTTCAGTCCATATGTATTTAGACATCAATCCAACCCGAGGCTACCCCAAGAGAATTTAAAAATAAGGCCTCCCAAGGAACAATCGAATCACTATCTCAACCTCAAAACGTCCATTCCAATGCTTTTTTTCTACTGCGCATGTGCAGACAGACGCTATTCTCACCCCACGCCTATCCAAGTGGACGCTCTTCCGCGAGAGCTTCACACCTCCCACGAACCTATGGGACGATTATGCGTGCACCTCGACTCCAAAAACACCTCGTCCCTTGCCCTTTTCCCATAATTTCCTGTCTGCTCATGCGCAGAATGTTGAAAACGGACGACGCATTAGTGCAGTCGGAAGGACCACCACCAATGCTCCACGATGACATCTCATACGACCCAATCGGACAACTAGGGGTACACCTAGACTCCAAAACGTCCATTCCATTCATCTTTGTCTACTGCGCATGCACAGATTGGTGTCTGTTCCTCCCCATATCCATGTAGTTGGACGCTCCCCTACGAAAGCTTCAAAATAATACCTTATACGACCCAATCGGACCATTATGGGTCTACCTCGGCCTCAAAACGCCCCTTCCCATATACTTTTTCTACAGCGCATGCGCAGAATGACGTCAGTTCCACGTCACACCCATCTAGTCGGACGCTCCCTCACGAATGCTTCACACTGCTACCTCACCCGATCCAATCTGACTATTAGGGCCCATCTAGACCCCAAACTGTCCACCCCAACGCTAGTTGCCCAGTGCGCATGCGCAGTGCGGACTTTTCCAAAAATTTCAACCAATGGCTTCGCGACCACTATCATCGTGTTCTACGTGGTGAGACGAAAAAAAACAAGATCCCACAACCCATACCGCAAATGACCATGGGTGGGTTTCTCATTAGGTTAGACATTGTCCACTCCGCTTAGATTAACATTGGATGTCATTGGGGTAATCTATGTAGGGGGAGATCACTCTGGTTCGCTTCACCGGAAGTGACCTTTGACCCGGATGTGACCTTTGACCCGGGATGTGACCTTTGACCCGGATGGGAAGTCATCGTGATGTTACCGGAAGTGACGTCACTCCGCAATCAGCACCACGTGATCATCATTTGGGACATCACTTGTCTTTATTGCACCATGTAAGCGTCCTGTCTGTGTCTTGTGCGCTGTCCTCGGTGTTTTATAGGATGCATGGAGGGTGGATGGTTCCATGCTGCTTCAAAGATTTCTTCTTTGAAGTAGCAGGAACGCAACTGGGCTGGGTGGTGCTTAGCTGGGTCCTCGTGATATAGGTGAAATATTGTTGAAAGCGACGTTAAATTCAATTCACTCACTCACTCACTCCTGATGAATTTACGCTTATACCACTACTGACATAAAATATGAATTTTTGTCCAAATTATCGCAGTTTAGACTTTGTACGTTTCCATTGATAAGGTTTCTTATTAGTAAAAAATTAAATGTACCCCTGTACATGGAAAGTTTGCTCTACATATGTTTTGAATACTGCTGCAGCTTCAGCGAGAGACCCCACAAGGTGAGATGTTGGGGTTCTCAGAACGCTCGTTTATCGTTTTCTGCCTTGTTAGAAGTTTGTTTGGTCGTCGCTAAAGCCGAAATATTGCTGAACGCGACGTTAAACCTTAATTCTCTCTCTCTCTCTCTTCTCTCCTGTAATGAAAGGTTGAAAACATAAAGTGGGAGTGATTTTGTCAGCTGAGTCAGCTGTTGGGTAATTACGTGGATATATGCCTATTTCTGTCGCTTTGTTAATCAATTTCCCGATGGAAACAGCAGTTAAACTTGAGAAGGAAATTTCATCTTGTAATTTATTACGGTTTTTACAACAGCGTGAACTTTCAATATTATTTCTTTTAGAATGACAAAGGATTTCGAATGTTCATTCCATCGCAATAGAGAATTTCTTCGACAGTATGCTGGTCTTACCCATTACTACGGCTCTTATTCGAGCGTAGACTTTAGATAGCACCGTTGTCTTTTGTTGCCGAATGTTTATTCTCATGTGAATCATGTTCCTTTCCACTCCGCTTTCCACGAGTTGGTCAGATTATAAAACACTTAAATCACCCAGCACGACAGATCACAGCATGTACCACGACGTCAAATTTACCACAGCTGTCATTTCGAGGATTGAGTTTGTGACGATAGGATTGTTGTGTTTCCAGCCGAAACAATAAAACAACATTGCTTACATGTGCTCCTCCCTCCCCACAGAAGTGGATTTCCACTCTCCAATTTTCGATTCCAACACTTTCGCGTATTTGTATTGGGCCTCGAAAGAAAAGAAAAAAAATGTCTTCAGAGGGAACTAAAAGCGTATTGTTTTCTTCAATGATCTCCAAGTTCAGTGTTATTAAAATGACACTTGGACGATTTAATCTCAAGAAATCTGACAAGACGCTTACAGAAAGAAAATTGTGTACTATTGAATAGATGAACAGTGAGATGAGGTACATGTATGTCCATTTTATTATACCTTTGGTTCGGTATGGAATGATATATTCTTTCGAGAAGTGTGACTGGGATAATTGTAATCCAAATTACCTTACAGGACGATCTGATTGGAGGGATGTGCATGCCGTATTGTCGAATAATTGTGTTCGTCGAGAGATGAATGGAATTTCAAGTCGTGTTATATGCATTACATGTCGGTGTACCATTGACAAACCAGGTGCGTTACACCTATCAAGAATGTCAAATTCATCTGTGCGAAGCTCATTGGGCAGGTTTGTAAAGTCGAGTAATTGTGAAGGTGGAATCGAACCCGCAGTGCATTTGCCTGTCTATTGGGATGTTTTGGTGTAGTGCATGGTGCCCCAGACATTCGTCATCCTTTCAACGGTAAAGGGGCAATTCTGGACAAAGTCTTTGCTACCTTGAAATAGACATCCAACGATGTTTCTAAAAGTCAACGGCTATCTATGAAAGCCCACGCTCAAATAAGAACCATAACATGGCGACTATTCTTTTACATGCAGAAAAGGTAGACCAATAAATCGGGATATGATCTCTTTCCACACCAAAATCACAGGTCATATAATAATTTTCCCTCGTTTATTAACAAATTAGGTTAGCGACCTACAATTTAAATATTTTTTTTCATCCCGAGTATAGAAACATTATATACTACACTATGAAATTGAGCTGTATTTACTAAACATGGCAGTGTGACTAACGTCACAGGACCTACGAAGTAGAGTAGGCATTAGGACTCGAACGCGAATTGAACTCTTGGAAATCCACACCCGCAGTTGAAATCCTGCCTATATTAAGATGGGCACCGCTCAAGTCAGAATCGCCAGTGATTTTCATCAAAAATCACCAGAAATTTTCATCAAAAGTAGGTCAGCTCAGAACGTGTTGGTGGTAACAGTCTCCTAATGCGCCTTCATTCCAAAAATAAATACCGATCGCCGATTTAATTTTACAATTTTTTAACTAAAGGAAACAGATTGAATAATAAAAAGTTCAGTAGATTTCAAGATTTACGTGTGAAAATACATAAATTTACATCTCTTTAATGGTTTTCAGTGCCCTTGTCCAGGATCAAAACAACTTTTTGAATCGCATTATTTTCCCAACAATACAACAAATTTTTATATATAGTACTATAGTAGAAAGGCAGCATTTATGTAGTTTACGGTAATTCAACTCAAGACCAACACCTTCTCTGCACAAGATGATAATGATTCTATGTCATTCTCCTGAGCATAACCGGTACAAAGACGAATAAATAGCGTCTCTACATCACGTTGTTATCTAGATATATGAGAACACATTTTGGGTATCGGCAATCTGATGAATGTACTATTCCGGTATTCTTGTTTCACATTATATTCTATGACGGTTGATCGGTGATTTTCTTCATTGATAAACATTAAACCACCTCAGCTTCGTTGTCTGAATCGGAATTGCACTCCGTGGCAGTGATTCTCTATCCCCTAATCAAGGAATCAAAGTGGATCAAGATTTGAAATGACAAGAAAAATTTAGACATATTTTGTTTACACATGTAATTTTTTGTTTAAATTATACCCCAGGGTGATATATAGTCAATATTCAAGAGGTACAAAAAAAAACTCAAAGTGTGTTCTCATATTTTCACATTATGATCAAAGTTACTTTATCTAGTTAAATTCTACCCAAAGAAAATAAATTAAGACCCTTTAAACATGCCGTCATGGCTTTGTTTCACCCTGAGTAAACTTTTATCATTGTTGCTCACACAGACTAATCTGAAGGATGATACCACATCTTTCTTTCTCCTGCTGGGTTATTGCACCACGCTGACTTAATTGGTTGGTGTAGGATATTTCACAACCAGTGGGAAATCTGACCTGAATTTGAAGCCTGATGTGGCGTGTGATGAAATGTTTGGATGTGAAATAGGATACAAGTTAAAGGCTACAGTTTACATCTATAACAATATACTGAATTGTGTGTATTGAGGCTGGCAAGTTGGTGATAGCAGTGTAGATAAATGCACTAACAAATGATGGAAATTAGCAGTTCCTATTTCATACATGATAATATAGCCCACCAAAACCTTTGCACTTAGATTAGCTATGACCCGTCGGAGTCCTAATGCCCACCCTACTTCGGATGTCGGATAGCACAGTGGTAAATTTAACAGACCTATGACAGAAGGTAAATGTACGTTTTCCTTACTATGCTTATTGCATCAGCTTGCGCTTTCAGCTTGGGACCTTCGTCTATTAGACTGAATTCACTCATTTATCCATTGGTTAAATGGGCCCCGTTTACCCAAAGTCTCTTAACTTCGCTGATTTTACCAGAACCGGTGTGTCTTGATATGCCGTATCAGGGAACCTTCACAGTGAAACATAGTCAAAGGTTCCCGATGGGCATGACAGTACACTCGCTGAGCCATCAATAAATAATATAAAAAAATAAATAATTATAAATCAAATTTTCATCAGAATTCGGTCAGCTCAGAACTTACTGGTAACAATGCCCTAATGCACGTTCATGCCAAAAATCAAGGTTCTAATGTCAACGGTTCTAATGTCAACGGTTCTCCTTATTTTGCCGACGAAAGGATTTGGATGGACTGACTGACTGACTCATTACCGGACAATTTGCGATCTGTAGCCTACTTCGTAGGAATATCATGGAACGAGCACAATTTCCCAAAATGATATATAGAAAATATACTCCTTCCAATTGATACAAGCAGCCAGAGGATGCTATGTCCCCCGTCGAAATGGCAGCAATATTTTTTAGCATTGTTGGTCTCGGGGGAGGCAACTGCTACTTCATAGGCGTTTTTAAGATCAACTCAGAAGGGTTGACTGAACGTTTTTTGCCTCGGTAATATAATTTCCATGCAGTGAAGCATGGAAATTATGTAACCGAGAAGCGACCCCAAGTGACATCTCAAGGCATATTATCTGCAAACCAAATTTGACGCGAAGCTGAATGCATCCTCAACCTATTGTCTGGAAACCAAATTTTAAAATTGCCACCAGGTGTCGGCACCTGTAGGTGCAAGTGGGCGAAATGCAATCTCAAGGATCATCTCATGACATGGTGTATCAGCATACGAACATTGGGAAGAATCTGAAAAGGGGTTATTGCCCGGAAGCCAAATTTAGATTTGTATGCACAAGTGTGCGAAACACAATCCCAAATTTGAGAAGAATCCGATGAGCAGTTGTCAAATTATTGCCAGAAGCAAATTTCAGATTTTTTCACCAGTATGCAGAAGCAGGTGAAATACAATCCCAAGGGACATATCATGGCATGGTATCTGCAAACCAAATTGGAGAAAAATCAGATGAGCGAAATCAAATTTAGACTTGACACGAGGTGGTGCTACATGTAAGCCCAAGTGGGCGAAACGCAATCCCAAGCGACACCATATGTCATAATATATTCATATCAGATCTAAGAAGAATCTGACGAGCGGTTCTCAAGTTATTACCCGGAAACAAATCTGATATTTTGCCAGCAGGTGGCACCATCTGTAAGTAAAACTGAGCGAAATGCAATCCCACGTAACATCTGCTGGCATGATACATGCGTACTAAATTTGAGGAGATTCCGATGAGCAGTTCTCAAGTTAATGGCTGAAAACAAATTTTGATTTTAACACCTGGTGGCGCCACCTATAGGCGGTATTACCCGGAGGCAAATTTGGGATTTTGCCACCAGGTGACGCCACCTGTAAGTGATTGATTGATTGGTTGATTGTTTATTCACCATATACAAATAATATATATATATGTACAAGTTACGGCATAAATACATAGAAATATGGCGGGAATAAAACCCCAGAGGGCTTGTTAAATCCCAGATAATTAATAATAATAATAATAGATTAGCATGAGACGCTGGGTGCGTTCACAAATATATCAATATATAAATGGTGAATATACCATGGAGCCCTGTGTAGTGAATTATAGTTCTATAAGATAAGTATAGTGGGAGCTCAGCATATATGCAAAGAGATCAATAAAACATTTTTTGTATAAAATAGGTTTGTCTCGTGTCCCTGGTGATGGCCTGAGATGAGTTAACTCCAAGATTTACAATTTGAGTATAATTAGAAAGTACACCCTTCAGTACACTGATTCACATGTCATGATAATTGAATGAGGTGCGATTTCAGTCAAGAGTTAAATAGTGACTGTGATAGACATGAGTTTAGGTCATTAGGTAAAGCGTTCCATATTCGTGATGCTTTCGACTTTGTGCAATAAAATGATAGATTTTAGTGCACTCTCGCCCTGTATAGATTGAGATTGACTTGAGTGGGATAACAATGGACTTCAGAGAGTTTTATAAAATAATTTGAATAGTTGGTAGGAATAGATAGGGGATTATTGAGATATCTGTGAGTAAATAATAAAATTAGGAAGTTGTTTAACTGAAATAGGGGGAGGACGTTTAGCTGTTTCATTAAAGGACTAGAATGGGCATATTTACCACTGGAAGTTATTACACGGATAATTCTCTTTTGTAAAATCACAAGTGTGTTGAGATGAGTTGAGAATGTGTTTCCCCATATTATATTACAGTAAGATACGTAAGAATAGAACAAAGAATAGTACAGCATAATCAAGGTTTTCCTGTTGAGGCAGTTCCGTATTGCGTTGATAACACCGATATTTCTCGAAATTTTTTAAGTTAGTTCGTCAATATGTGTTTGCCAATTTAATCTATCGTTAAAATAAACCCCGAGGAATTTAAAGCTAGAAACAGATTCAATTTCGGTGCCAAATATTGAAACCTTAGGGATATTTACATTTGTTGATCTATTTGGTTTAAACAATATAAAATTTATTTTTTTCACGTTTAATGAAAGTTTGTTGCAGGAAAACCAGGCATGAAGCTTTTCAAGTTCCTGTGACATATTTTCCGCAAGTCTAATAAAATCGGCATCGGATGGGGTAGCACTTGTATCGTCAGCAAAAAGATTAATGTCTGGAACCGATGTGGCCTTCGTAATGTCATTTATATATATTAAGAATAGTATGGGTCCTAGTATCGATCCTTGTGGCACACCCGTACTGATAGGATTGAAAGAAGATATAGTGCCGTTGTAGGATACACATTGGCGTCGAGATGATAGATAGCTACGAAACCAGTTATTTGTGACACACCGGAAACCATAGTAATCAAGTTTATGTAAGAGGATCTCGTGATTTACTGTATCAAAGTCTTTGGAAAGATCCAAGAAAGTAGTAATGCTGAACTGCTTTAGTACCTTTGCAGCAACGAGTTTGTCGTATAAAGAAAGAACGGCAAGAAATCTAGAATGGTTTGCTCGAAATCCAAATTGATTAGGGGAGATAATCATATCTGCTTCTATAGGAACGTGATCATCCTCAAAACAACAAGTTTTTCAAAGATTTTGCTGAAACATGGCCGAACAGAAATAGGGCGATAATTCTCGGCTAGAGTTTTGTTTCCAGATTTGAAAACTGGAGTAACCTTTGCATTCTTAAGGGAAGTGGAAACGATTTCATTTTGGAAGGAAAGATTTACAATATGCGATAGGGATGCAGATATTAGGCTCGATATCGGTTTTATGAGTGACATGCGAATAGCGTCAATGCCAGGTGAGCCATTTTTAAGCATATGTACTATCTCATTTATTTCAGAAGGTGTACACGGTTTGAAGGAGAAGTCTTTATTGTAGCTATTGTCAAGATATTTGGTGAAGTCATGTTGAGTATAGATGGAATTTTTGAGGCCAGATCGGAGACAATGGAAGAGAAATAGTCATTGAACTTTGTGGCAATCTCCGAAGGTTCCGTGATATCATTACCATTGAAATTAAAAATACTAGGGAGATCGCTAGATTTTTTTCTACCCAATAATCCATTTATGACTTTCCAGGTTCCTTTAATATTATTATACGATTCACTAAATTTGTTTTCATAATATTTGTTCTTTGCTAGTCTAAGAGTGTGGTTTAGTTTGTTCCTATAAACTTTATATTCATGCGTTACCTCACAATCTTTTTTCGATATGTGCATCTTGTATAATCTATTTTTTTCTCGAATAGAGTGTAGCAAGCATGGGTTATCCACGGTTTAAGTATTGTAATCTTATGGGTGGTTCTAGTTATTATGGGGAAGCAGTCATCGTATATATTAGTAAATGTATCCATAAAAGTGTTTAAGGCGCTGTTAGTATCATCATCGTTAAGTACTTGTTGCCAGTCCAAGTTTGTTAGTTTCTCCTCGAAAAGTTCTTTTTGGACAGGATTTACTTTTCGGGATTTGAACGTGTTTGTCGACTCAGTGGGTGAGGGCGAAAGACGGTTTGTTGCGTGAAAAATAGGAAAATGGTCAGTTATGTCAGATAGTATTATACCAGAACCCAGGTCGTCTTCGTGAAAATTTGTAAATATGTTATCTATTAGAGTCGCTGAATGAGATTTTACTCTGGTGGGTTTTGTAATTTTTGGGAAAAAATAAAATGTTTTCATGGTTTCCAGGAATGTTTTTGATGGGCCATGGTGATTGGTTTTGAAAAGATCAATGTTGAAATCTCCCATTATAATGCATTTTTTATTTTCGGGTTTTAGATTATTTAAGATGGAAAGTAAACTGGTGTTGAAATTGTCAACATTTTGTCCAGGTGGGCGATAAATTAATCCAATAATATATGTGGTTTTACCATCAAAAACTTCAACAAAGAGTGATTCATGTTGGTCATGTTCATCAGTGAAAGAGAGATCGTCGCGAATTTTACAGCTGGTGAATACATCGTTAATATAAAGAACAATCCCCCCGCCTTGCTTTGTTTTCCTCGAAAGAGGAAAAGGTTGATAACCAGGGATAGTGTACAGATTTTCGGTCGAGGGGTCGAGCCAGCTTTCGAAATTCCAATGAAAGAAAATTTAAAATTCATGTTATGGATGAGTGCAACGACTTCACTGAAGTGTTTTTTTAAGCTTCTTGCATTAACATGTAGGGTCGAGATAGATTGTTGTCCGAGATGGAATTAGTTCTGATGAACGATTCAAATTGGTCTTCGAAATAGTAATTGGACTGGTGTGATCCGATGTTTCCCCAGTGGGAAAGCTCACCTTCAGTATCGTCTGTCGCATAAGCAGAATTTTCGGAGTAATTAAGCTGTATAGTTTTTGGTGTAAGACCTCCCATTGAAAAAGGTAATATCCTGGACAAAAAAGACTGACAATACAACTTGCAGCAGATCCTTTGTCAATTATATTTCAGGTCTTACACCAAATCGTTGCCAATTAAGCTGTATGGGGTTAAAACACATATATTCAAATCCTTCGAGAAGTCTATCTTTGTCTGGGGCGAGAGTGCAATCAACATCTATATTATAATTATAAAAGGGCAGTTCACTGAGTAAGTTCATGGCTGGATAAGGTAAATTGGAGGTGGAAAGTTACGTAATGTGAAATCTAGTAGTCACTGAATGTAATTATAATAATGACTGAGGGTAGCACGAAGCTGTACTTACTAATCAAACCAGTAGTGGATTTGTGTGGACCTAGGTGACATGTTTTGCTAGAGACGCAATTATAACAAAGAAGTTGAGCATTACTGGTGACAATGAGACAAACCTTTAGACAAAAGAAATTAAAATAAAACAAAGAAGAGAATGTTACACCTGAATACAGGAGCATATAACAACAGCTGGGTATTTTGCACAGGTGGAACGTCTGCATTTTAACGCTTTGGGAGGCCAGACTCCCGCTCGGTGGTGAGAGCGACGCTAATTAAACAATACAAACTACGATACACGGGAAAATAAATTGACAGGAATCTGAAGGTCTCCGCACGATTCGAAATGATATACATTGTAATTTGAAACAGTGGCATTGAATTGCTGGTGGGATACTACAAAGAAAACAACTGCATGTAGAAGTTTAGAAATTTAGGAACGGTGGGAATACGATCAGTAGTGTGTGTATACTAATTAGTCTCCAAACAACACTGAACAATATATACACTTAGGCAATAGTTAAATGTGACATTCTCATATAGCTAACTCCCCCCCCCCTGCCACACACACATCACAAATCGTATATACACATATTTTATGACAAGAAACTTCAGAGAGAAATATAGTTTCTTTCAAATATACACATCGGCAATATAATGGAAAGTAAATATAGCATGGTGTATGTATTGGAGACAATTTTCCTGAAAATGTTAAAAATAAGTCGAAGAAATCGTCGAGTGTCGTAAAAATGAAGAATGGATATACTCTATATCTCATAGCTAACTCCCCCCCCCCTGCCACACACACATCACAAATCGTATATACACATTTTTTATGACAGGGAAATTCAGGGAGAAATATAGTTTCTTTCAAATATACACATTGGCAATAGAATGGAAAGTAACTATAGCATGGTGTATGTATTGAAGACAATTTTCCTGAAAATGTTAAAAATAAGTCGAAGAAATCGTCGAGTGTCGTAAAAATGAAGAATAGATATGTACAAATGTACAAGATTGAACAAATCACTTAAAGCTTTACAAGTCAGTGTCAAGTAGTAACTGTTTTGGGTGGAAGTTGTGCTGTGTCAGATTCAGGCTTTATATTCTCTGCCGTCGACAAAGAGTTCCCCACGCGCGAATCTCACTTTTTTGCCTTGCTTGTATAGATCAGCCATCGTTTCACGAAGTTCTGATTTTGCTTTTCTGTCCTCGAAGATAAGATCGTCAGTAACATATATGGGACTCTCTTTTAGCATTGTTTTGGAACGGAGAAGAACCTCTCTGCGCTGTGGTCTGTGAATGAATCGTGCAATGATATGTCGGGTTTTGCCTTCAATTTTCTCTCCAGATCGGTGAACATTCTCCAACACTATGTCGGATAATTTCAACTGATTTTCAATAATATCCTTGATCCGATCATGTGGGATTTCTCCATTTTTTCCTCAATACCCCCGAATCGTAAATTGAACGACTTGCTGTGTCTCTCGTTACTTTTAACCCGTTCTCGTAGCTGATCGTTATCGTACGTCAACTTACGTACAGATTCGTCCAGTTCCTTGACGTTGGCCAATGTTTTCCTCTGTTCCGTTTTCAGCTTCTCAACTTCAGATCCCGTAAATTCCAGGCTATATACCATGTGCGTTTGAAAGCGTTCAACTTTCACAAGCCTCTCTGTAAAGTTACGTTGTTCTGTCAGAACCGAGTGAAGTGTATGCTGCATTTCGCAGATCGATCGCTTCATGAAATCCTGGAAACTTTCTTCACTTCCTTCGTTACGATCCGCCATAGTCGAATTTGTGTTCTTTGTTTCCCCGGTAGCCTGATCACTTTTACTGGCTTTTTGTCTAGTGTTTGGTCTTTCCAGTTCTTGTGATTTAGGCATAATATAATCGATGAAATCGATATATGTACTGATATACTAACACTATTGTATTACAACCTAGCACAATTCCCGCACAAGAGTCCCAATCAATACACGCTTTGTGTTGTATGTTTAGCGAGAGCGGGAGCTGGCCTCAAAACACGTCTAACCCCAACGCATGCTCTAAAAAAACCGGGTTCGATATTTCATGTAATACATCTGAAACAAAATATGGTTCATCCAAAAGCTTTAGGGTAAATCATATGATGTGAATTACAATTATTTTGATAGCAAAATTGAAGGAAATGTTGTCTTTCAGTTAAGATGACACGAAATCCAAAAACCAGGGGTTCGGTACTGCGGGGATTTCCCCGCCAGTTATTTCATATTATACTTCTGAAATAAAATACGGTTCATGCAAAAGCTTTAGGGCAAATCATATGATGTGGAATAGAATGATTTCATAGCAAAATTGAAGGAAATGTTGTCTTTCAGTTAAGATGACACGAAATCCAAAAACCAGGGGTTCGGTACTGCGGGGATTTCCCCGCCAGTTATTTCATATTATACTTCTGAAATAAAATACGGTTCATGCAAAAGCTTTAGGGCAAATCATATGATGTGGAATAGAATGATTTCATAGCAAAATTGAAGGAAATGTTGTCCTTCATTTAAGGCGAGATGAAATTCAAAACTAACACGGTTCGGTACTGCGGGGATTCCCCGTCAGTTATTTCATATTATACTTCTGAAATAAAATATGGTTCATGCAAAAGCTTTAGTGTAAATCATATCATGCGGAATAGAAGGACTGGACAGCAAATTTAAGAAAATGGTGTCCTTCATTTGAAGCGACATGAAATTCAAAACTAACCGCGAGTAACGGAAGAAAGAAGAAAAAACTGACAAAGCATCTGTAAGAAATGAAAACAAAATGAACCCATGTACTTCAAGATCTTCATGGTGCTCATAGGAACAGTCACAATCAAAGCGTGACTGAGATACATCATTCTCTAGATGACGACTTTACAACGAATATCCTAGGGATTAAGAATACTGATCAGCGATACGGATTTGATATTTTTGGAACATCATGAGGTCATGAAGCCTATGTTTATGTATACTATGATTGTCTTTTTGAATTTGGTGATAATGCTGTTATATAGAATATGGAATAGGTCTTTGGATTACGGATGCGGATATTTTATTGGACGACGGCTGAATTGTGAATGACGGACCAGACGCTTGTAATTATTTTGATCACCAACCATCATCCGTTATCAATTATGATAAATACGTAGTTTGGAGAATACTGTAGAGAAATGAACTTTGCACAGAGTGAGTAAAATAATTTTGTATATGAACTTAATATAGATTTAAGGGTACTTTACGTCGGCATAAGGACAAAACCCCAGTGGACAAAATCACCAACGGACAAAACACCAGCGGACAAAACCCCAACACAAAAATCCCCAGAACAGAAAAAGTGGACAAAACCCCAGGCAAAACACCACTTCATTTTTTTTAATTTGTGTTTACTTTTCAATATGCTTTTAATTCTGAATATTCTGATAATAATTTTTCCCCCTAATCTCCGCTAATCACCTTCTCAGGATTAGCGGACTGCTCTATCTTTGATGACTAATTATACTAGTTTATACTAGTACGTTCTACACATTTGGCAAATGATGCGGTTGGACAGAGGTTGAAGAAGCGTGTGCAGCGAGCTACAAAAGACCTACAGGATTGACTACAGGGGTTTTGTCCGATTGGGGTTTTGTCCACTGGGGTTTTGTCCGCTGGGGTTTTGTCCTACACCCCTTTACGTCTGCCATATATCCACCTATGGTATGTTTTATTTACGGATAAAACTGTTCATTTAATGTGCTTATACCAAGAAAAAGATCTCTTTCTTGTTATGTAACCTTGTTTGCATATACAGTGAGTAAAACTTTGGATGAATTGACTAAACCACAGGCGGACATTTTTGTTATTCGTCCTGTGGATGACAAGACCCGAAATTTGTCCGGACCCCAGACATCATGGTACTCATATGAACAGTCACAATCAAATCGTGACTGAGATACATCATTCTTTAGATGACGATTTTACAACGAATATTATGGATTAAGAATACTGATCAGCGATACGGATTTGATTTTTTTTTTCTTGCCCGCATCATTGAAAACTGTTGACCGCTTCTCTCTTCCAGGAAATAAGTCTATGTTTATGTATACTATGATTGTCTTTTTGAATTTGGTGCTAATACTAGCTGTTATATGGAATATGGAATAGGTCTTTGGATTATGGACGCGGATATTCTCTAATGGACGACGGCTGGATTATAAATGACGGACTAGACGCTTGTAATTGGATTGCACGAATGCCTTTTCCAGAAAGCTGGGGACATCGAAGACAAGCAGAATCCAAACTAAGCGTGTTCCATTATATTCAGGCGTTGCTCATTTTATCATTTATTTTATTTCACGACAAGTGCAGCAATTGGTATATTCCATGATCAAAATAGGCCAATTAATTTAAAAAAAAAACAAATAAAAACGGAATATGTGGCGTCCCGAGCATTTTAACAATATTGTTTTCGTAATGCCTAATCCAAAACAGACTTATATTTAAGCAAGGTATTCGAACGTACGGCGACAGCGAAAACTGCTATGGGTCTGTTGCATATTGCATGATATTCTGCAAACACGAGAACAATAAAATTAAAATCTACCTGCCCATCACACATTTTCTTGCTAGCGTCATGTGGTGATAAGGGATTTATTTTAACGCCCCCTTATGAAGACAATCAATAAATATTGCGACATTCGTTCGGGTGACAGACGGGATTTGGGGGAAATCGGGCTATGTGGTTTTACCATACAGTCGTTACCTGATAATGACATTGCAAAGTCATGATAACACTGACAGACAAAAAAAAAACATCTGTTGTATTTGTAGTGCATCCATCTGCTGCTGTTTCTAAGAAAAGTTTAACAAATGAAAATGATTTTTTTCTTGAACGGCCGGTATATACTATGAGTGTCAATAGACCTCTGATAAAGGGGCCATCAAGTGTTTATATAAAAGTTGTCACAGGAGGAACATGTTTTAGTACACAGCTACGCACGATTTTGGATACAGTACCACAGCAGCTGGTAAGAATTGCTACTCACCCAATCTATCAGGCAGATTCCGATGAATATGACGTCTTCGGATTTTTTTTTTCTAACTTCAAATTTTCCACCGCATTTGACCCATTTAGCGTTTCAGACGAACGGCCAAGGACACCAAATGCGACGTTTGATGGCGTTGTTCGTTACCAATGGTTAACCATGCTAAATGAATTCTTTGTGTGGCAGGGTTCAAGGTCAAAAATGGTAAAAATCGTTCCTAAATATATTTGCACCGTGATGTTTGTAATTACCAATGGGAATCCACGCTAAATTACTTTTATGTCATGATTGGCTTCAACCCACGTATGGCAGGCACGATAATTATTGGAAATGGAGTCCTTGAAGGGTGAGTGAGTGAGTAGTAGGGTTTAACGTCGTTTTCAACCTTGTTTCAGTCATATCACGACCGTGCCTACATGTGCCAGAACACGAGAGTGCTCACAGTTCCTATTACCCTGGACACTGATCAGCCCAGCCAGTACAGCACCCGGCCACCTATCCAAGTATTGACCGAGCTTAACGTTGCTTAACTTCGGTGATCTGACGAGAACGCTATAAGCCGTACCAGGGTCCTTGTAGGGTCACTTTATGGGTCAAATGAGGTTACAAATGAGTAAAAACTATTTTTTATTTCATGTAGATGTGCTGTTTGTATGCAGTATGGTTTAAGGTAGGGGTGGATACCAAGACAACTTTGGCAATTTGAGGTAAATTGCGAGAACTTTGATCTCCGCCATACTCCGTAGTTTGGAACTGGTTCATGGTATCACACAATGAAACATTATCAGTGTTTCAGCCTGGCTAATTTAATCCTCCAAGATAAGTTCCAAACATTTGAAACGCAAATAAAAAATATATATTACCGGTATTTCCAGTTGGAGCTTCAAATGAGTGGTTGGGTAGACTAGGTGTTAAGTTAGTAAAGCCAAAATTTGAATTATATCCAGTTATTTTTAGGATGACACTTTTTGGGGTAAAGCACGAATACTTGTACTGGATGGACCATCCAGTCCCGTGTGACACTCGAACCCGTGGCCTAATAATTTGGCGACTAATCGTCAAGAGTAAACACAAGCGCTCTTAACCACTCGGGCCAGAGCACTTGCCTTTACTGCTGTTGATTCGGTGCAAAATTACCAGGCTACGGGTTCGAGTCCCGCACGGGATTTGCCCATCCCACACAAGTATTTGTACCTCATCCCGAAAGCGGCATACTAAAAATAATTGGATATAACTGCTACCTACTTTCTAAATGACAGAAGTGGATATGAAAATTAATTTCTTTAATTCTGCACAAAAAGTTGTTTCGTACAGATAAAATACCCAAGTTGCTCAATTAAAACTGATATAACACGGCGTCAACTGGGCTTTTAAAATTGGGCTTTCAGGTGTTTAATGTTTTCAAAGCCACCATATTTGCCGTGATATAACATCGAAATATTAATTTGGTTAAAAGGTGTCCTATTTTAGATATAATAAAACATCCATGCTAAAATTTATACCAAAAAGATCAAAAACAAACGAAGCGCAATTTCAAACGTCAGTCGACGCTGTTTTACGTCACTTTTGACTCTGACCTTTGACAATATAAAACTTGGTTTCGAAACAAAACCTTTCGTGCAGAACTAAATAAGGTTTAATTTTTTGGTTTCCCGAACGTAACACAGAATGGAGATTTTTTTTTTTTTCCATATATTCCGAGTTTATTCAAATATAATATGCACTGTACAACAATATATAGGTACAACATAGGAAAACAGGCAATCAACATTCGTATTAAGTCATCAGTGTATGGAAGTATATTACATCCGTGGTTGTTTAAAAAGTTCTACCCATTTACCCCACTTGTCATCCAATTGCTGCCTATTTTTAAAGAATACAGTTTTTTCTATTGTGTAATAATACTCTAAATCTTTATAGAAGAGACGTACATTTGGAATTATTCCCTGGCATCTACCACGATATAAGTACAATTTTGCCAATAATATAACCATGTTACATTGGCTACTGTGTCCCAACAAACCAAATATAATATTCTCTAAGGACATAGATATTCTATATCCAAAACCGTTTCAATTCTATCGTTCAGCAATTGCCAGAATAGTTGAGACTGTTGACAATCCCAGAACAGATGTACTATTGTCTCCTTATAAAGTTTACAAAAAGGGCACAAATCATTTTCACTAATATTAATTTTGTATAAATAAGAATTTGTTGCAATAATCCTATGATTAATTCGAAATTGAAACCCTCGTAATTGTGTGTCCTTCATAATGCAGATCGGTAGTTTATCAACTTTTCCCCACCATACTGGTGATTTTTCACCCATTATCAATTCCCATTTTCTTTGTGATTTTACGTTTAAATTTTTTATTTTTCCCAAAAAAGTTTTAGCTATATGCCTTTAAATGTTTTGACTAATAGCAAAATGTGTTCAGGGATGAACGGTAACACAGTTTCTTGAATCGCTACATGCACACAGTTCTTCTTAAACAGTTTAGTAATTGAGCTCCGTATTCCTAAAAAGCTTATATAACAAGGTCTAAAGCCAAATTTCTCACAAAATTGGGCGTAATCAATCAAACTTCCATCATTATTCCAAAAATCATAAGCATATAAAACACCTTTCTGTGCCCATCTATTATAGAATACTGGCGCTCTACCAACTAGAATTAAGTTGTTGTACCATACAGGCTGATATATATAGTTATGAACATTTACATTGACACATTGTACATATTCTTGCCAAAATTGAAAAACCTCACTCCAAAATTTATTATAAATTTTCGGTATCAAAATGTCCAAAAAATAACTGCCATATACGAAAATTCCATTTAAACTATCACCAAGACTCTCTCGTAGTAAGGTTTGCCAGGTGGTAGCCCTGCTGTATAATATTCTTCTCACCCATGTAATTTTTAAAGATTTATTATATATTAATAAATCGACCATGCGAAGGCCCCCTCCGCTGTAATCTTGTACCATAATGTTTCTAGCCACTTTATCAGGAACATCACCCCAAATAAACCGAAACAAATGAGAATTTAACTTTTTCAAGAAATCCCCTTTTGGGGTGGGGCTTCTGTAAAATCAGCCGTATGGTTAAAATCAATTTCCTTTTTTAAAACGTATATAACAAAGTTATATCTATAGAATGTCATACCACTCTCCGTGATAACTGCTACAAAACTTGAGTTTTAGAGCTTTTTTGTACTACCCGGGTTAAATGCCATAAGGGTTGTTCACGTGAATCTTCACCAATACATGGTATGTCGTCATAATCTATTCCGTTTTCTCTGGCCAGAGGGCAATAGGCGGGGTGAGCTATTCAGTGCTAAATATGGGAAAGTGTCCTCAATCGATGTTACCTTCACAAGGACAGGGGCAATTCCTCCATGAGTGACTGCATGAATTAAAATGACAACTTCACACGATCTTTATTTCAATGACGGTGTAATCTATGGATGGCCGTATGACCTATATTTACATTTTTATAGCAAATATCCCATTATTGATCCAGTCGATTAGAGTCGGACATCATGAACGGTATTGTAAGTGTATAGTTTAATTTGATTGCTCTCTCGTTAATTACATTTGTAAACCTACGATGCATCGAAGAGCACTGATTGAAATTCTGCCTATAGGTACAAATAACACGACGTCCTGGTGTATGAAAGCGACGTATGAACGATTTTCGTATGTTACCATAACTGAATGAAAATCTAAATGATGTAAAAAATTGAGGGTCCCTTGCAGAAATGATGAAATTAATATTTTCGAATTCGAAAAAAATCTCATAATAATCTGATTCTATGCCTCCTGCTTTTAAACAAATAATACCAAGCAGAACCGGTAAATCAAGATTTTCAGTAATTTTACTGGACTAAAAAATCCATATTATTTACATATCGACTCTGTTACTTCTCAAACTCCGTTCCCAGTTGTTACCAATTCATTTGATTTGTGTTGAACGGATGGAACTACCTAACACTTAGGAACACAGTTAGATCGGACACATTACAGATAATTGAAAATTATTGGCATAAACTCATGACATCTCAACTCCGTCACTGCCGTGAAAGTAACGGAGTTGAGAACCATTATCATTGTGGTGACCTCATTTAGTTCTATTACGTACTGGTTTACGTTCTGCTTCGCGCCTCTCCATTTAGCGCTGTAAGGGTCTCACGGACTGTGCCGGAGTTGACCCGAGGTCACCTGTTGCCACAGTGAACGAACTTGGCGACCGTCTAACTGGGCGAATTGATATCAGTCGCTATTCACCGATATATATTTCCGCAACATATAGTTCTATACTAGGGTAATTTGTCAAAAAGCTGCATTCTAACTGTGTGAAACCGGCGTTTTGAAATACGCTGAATAACTGTTTAGTGTATTTCGAGATAAATATACATTTTGCGATCAGTAAAACAGTCAAATAGAACAATTCTTGGTTTCTGCAGGAATCCTGCAAAACATGGCGAGACCAGGGCTACAGGGGTAAATGCATTCTCGTCGCGCGAGACTCCCTACTGCGAGAAAGAGTCTCACGTGTAAATGGGAGCCATCCCCCCAAAATTTGGGGGGTGAGTAGGCGGCGTATGATTTTTACCGTCTGTATCCGGCTTGTCATTAACCTGCTGACTCCGCCGAGTTAGAAGCGAATTGCTAAACATAACGTGGGCTATATAATTGGAAAATGACTCTTTCCGTTTCGGAGCATATCAAGTGAGTGAGTGAATAGGGTTTAACGTCGCTTTCAACATTTTTTCAGCTATATCACGACGGGGAAGGGAAGGGAGGGGAGAGGGAGGGGCAGGGGTACCTACTTGTAACAGAGCAGATCTAATGCTGCCATTTTATAGTGCTGTCCCACTGAAATATCATGCCGTAGGCAAACATGACACCCCACTCAGTCACATTATACTGACACCAAGCGAACCAGTCCTTGTTCTATCCTCTTAATGCTGAGCGTAAGCGAGGGAGCAACAAGTTCCATTTTTCAAGTCTTAGGTATGACCCGGCCTGCGGAGCATATCAATCGCGAACAAATTATTGTCGGTGTGTATACTTGGCCGTGAAAGCGAGTTATCTAATACAGGAAGTAGTTCGTACAGTTCCGATCCATTCTCAAAGAGAGCCGTGTCTACCGCAAGACGGTACATCTTCGGACAATTTATCCCGGGTTCTTAGTGTGACATGTACTTGATCAGGGCAAGGCAGTTGCAGCATTTCTGTTCTTCATTCACCACATAGTACTGTTCACACGCCCTATGACATGTACTTTTGTTGCTTTCATTATGCAAGTTTTGTTGTTAAAAAAATAAAACTGAACGTTGAACTTTATTTATGGCCTATTCGTTTGAAGCAGCAGATATAAATTTAGTTGACCTAGATTCTGCATTGAAGATCAACCATTGAAACGCGGAAAACAACGAATTACGTCAATTATACCGTATTTTCGCCTGCATGTTGTCTGATCGTACTATTCTTGTTTATCTGATGATGCTAAACAATAATGATCTTGTGATCTTTGGGTTAGGTCATAAATTTTCTGAAGATGTACCATTTTGCGTGTCTACCGGCGGGAGAATAGTCCCGGTCGAGCGAGTGATGTCATGCTGCCTCGCTTTGAGATTGGAGATTCAAAAATGTCACCAGTTTACATGAGAGTCGCTTTGGTCTCCCGCGGGTAGACACGGCTCTCTTTGAGAAAGATCTTTGTTGACGATACTCCCAGCTAATTAACTTGCCAAACACCTGTGGAAAAACGAAAGCTGTTACGTTACAAATCTCGGTAACGGCGGTGAGGTAAAATAAACATATTTTACGCTTTTCATATTAAGGTAAACAATTAATGATAAATTACTAAGTTTGTCGTCTGTTGGATCAGTCCTTCGTTGTGTTCGAGGAAGCTTGAAAGAGTAACAAAAAGTCGTCCAATAGAAGAGAAGGGAAGTAAGTGCTAACGGAGCTGAGGTGCTGGGACCGCTACTGCATGGGGTATATACATAAAGCTAAACATATTAGGATACTGTATTGACTGTGGACAAATTAAGTTGTATACACGCAACAAAAGTAAAACTCTCTTTCTATGCAGACTTGATCACATTATTTATCATAAAGCATTCGGATGTTCTAACCAATGCATTGGGATAAAGTTTTTGACACAAACACAGACAGCGTTTTACCCACGAAATCTTATCATTTCTTCTGCCATATCCATTTCCAGAAATTATATACCTGTATAGATACTGATTTTTTTATACGGCGCCTAACTTCCTTCCCCGCTCCACATTTAGAATATATTTAGCAAATTGACCATAGCCGGCTTTATGTTCATATGTTCCTGATGCTGTTCATCGAAATCACCATTATCTCTGATCTATTAGGACACATAAAATGAATTAAAATGCATGAATATTTCAGAGAAATTCATATTGCGTGTTTATTTGCTATTGGTGGCGTGCAACTAACATAGGGTGGGTAAGCCTGCATTGTTTTATCGAAATATTTGATTAAGTACCGCTCGAAGCGTGGTCATGTCGTCTTGCCAACTCGCTATATGACATGTTTCAAGGTGCTTCTCACGCAAGACTCAGGCAAGATTAACAAGACAGCAAAACGAATAAACCACCGCAATTGTTGTACCATTACGTTTATGAGACCTGTTTCTGTGGAAAATTGAAGGGGAACATTATTAGTTATTCAGGTTTTTCCCAGGGTGTATGAAAAGTTATGACCCTCCCTGGAACTCATACACCCTGAGGCGTCAGCCGAAGGGTGTATGAATTTCAGGGAGGGTCATAACTTTTCATACACCCTGGGAAAAACCTGAATGACGAATTTATTATCCCGAAAGCATTTTTTAACTAACATATCGAATTATAGAGTTAAAAAGGCAATTTTTTTGAAACTTCACCACGGAAATTCAGCATATATTCAGCATATATGCATTTACGAAACCGGTCTCCATTTTGACAAAACGTGTTGTCTACGCGAGTAATGTAGACGCGCAACACGAACGCCGAGCTGGCATCAGACTCCTAAATAATTTACACGTTCGGCAGTATTAACAAAATTGTACCTCGCTGGTTCCCTAATTGAGTTTAGACTTTCATCTTTCGACAGGAAGTAGTTTATTTCAAGCGCTACAAGGTGACAAACTTCTTGTAAAACTTTTACCGTCAAAATTTCAAGCTGTGCGCGCCTCTACACATGAGGTGCTCATTTCGCTGTTTTCTCTGCCTGCTGAAAGCAGTGCCCAGGCCCCGCAAATAGTGCCCCGGCGAGGCATGTTATCGAGCAGTGAATCGAAATAAAATTTGTAGCTGAATAGAACAAATACAATACTTGCCAGTGGTACCAACGGCTTTCTAATAATCGTTGCAACGAAGGCGGAAAAAAATCGGGAAAATTCGGGTCTTTGGCAGAGATTACGTATAGGTGACAGTATTCAATTTTGACCCTAAATATAACCATTTACAAGGTATGTGTGTCTAAAAGATTGATTGAACGTGATGCAGCAAGACTTCCTCTCATCAAATATCAACGGTTGTGTATAATATTGTGTGTTGATTTCGGGAAATTATCTTTGAAAGCGCACAACTCGCCGACGGTAGCGGTAGCGATTCGGTAGCGATTATGCATAATTTTCGCGTGGTCAGAAAACGCTTCATGTTCGTTATATTTATATTCTCGACATGCGAGAAGTAGAATACTCAGATTATGATGGTATTCTGGTCAATATTATGGTATCTCACGCCAGAAATAGTGGAAAATTTAAGTTGAAAGTCTTGAAGTGGAGATCCGCCATGTCTGCTTTCGCACGTGAATCACGAATTTTTATCCCCTGGGAGCCCTTCCGTTAGAGGAACCGTTCGGCCACACCGTTCAACATGGATCAGTATACCGCATTAAGATGATTGGTCACGTGATCGGTCAGACCGGTCGGGCGCTGACATGGAAAGATCCGGGTGTACGGATTTTTACACCCTAGTAAACTGACCAATGGAAATGCTACGATTTAGGTTAAGGGATAATAAGAGACATTATGAGACATTTTTACAGGGTAATCTAGGTTAGTTTTCCTGGGTATTCTGGCATTTACCAGGTTTACCCCATGCTGAGGCGTTTACTCTATCGGAGGTCCACAATGCTCATCTATTAACATCATGTGAGTTATTTGTTTGAGCTGATCTGTCATCACAGCTCCTGGGCTAGCGTATCTAATTGCGCTTAAGCCGGTGCTAGGAGCCGTGTGGATACTTCATAATCTCCACATGAACAGCTGCAATAAAAGCGCGGCTGAGATACTAAAGCTACGTCCGAGAATCCACCGTATTCTCGAGTTTGAATATTAGATGCCGAGGGTTGCTTTTTAGTCGCAAGACGTCGTCAATTTTCTCCACAGCTTGCATATCGCTTCTCTCTTACATGTTGCCCATTTCAAATAAAAGTTTAAACATGTAGCCTATTTTTTTTTACACTGAAGAGGAACTCATTACGTATATGCAAATACTAAAAACGGTTGCGAAGCCATTGGAGTTTGAAATGCAAAACCATGAGTTTCATAAATATCACTGTCAGTTTGTTAAACTCTAAGCTGTCCGAAAAACTCGGCCTGCCTTCGCATTCAGTCTTTGCCAAATCGTGTACATGAAAATGAGAGATGGGAAGTGCGTTCAATATCATATAAAAGGAACAAGTTAGCTGCGCAACATATTGAAAGAAACACACCTTACAACATCCAGTTTCCGTATCTAGCTGTAACATCCGAAATCAATTCTGCTCTGCTTAGTAACATACGATGGTGATTGGTCGATTGTCTGAAAAGTTACGCAAATCCCAATCCAATCTGATGATCGTGCAGTATCATGATGCCAAATGGGGTTTATGTGGATGAGTTTTGATTGATTAGTGGTGTCATCAAGTGAATCTGAAACAATGAGCTAACTGTACAAGTGCCACAATATTTTCTGAGCTACAAGTTTAATCTATTTGAAGCTAATCGTATCGCTAGTTTATAGCATTATATTTTTCTTTCTGACAAAAAAAAATATTCTACAGGTTAGCCAATCTTAGTTAGTTTCGTGATATTTGCTTGAAATAGTATCAAGTTGTCCCCCCGATATTGTCTGTTCGCTTTGTTATCCTACTGAGATCTCTTATTTCTCTTTGTAGATAAAACGTTCTGGACAAAATGGTTCTTTTGAAATTCATATGCCTCAAGACCATGCTGAAGTCGATGAACAGCCAAAGGCATGATGGAACACTGTGTGACATGAAAATACTAGTTAACGATGGACACGTGTTTGCCCATAAAGCCGTGTTGGCCGCCGTTAGCCCTTATTTTCAGGCCATGTTCACTGGCGGATTCAAGGAGAGGGATCTGTCGATAGCTGAGATGAAGATGTCAGATGTGTTCTCAGACCTAGACACCGCTGAAGAGATCATACGGTCTATGTACACCGGTCAGATTGAGATCACCCTTGACAACGTCTGCGCCATGTATAGTGCGTGCTCCTTTCTGCTGTACGACAAACCTAAACAGCTCTGTGAGAATTTCATGGTAAAGCATCTGTCCTTGGATACGTGTCTTGACTTCTGGGAAGCTTCATACCATCACAACATGTCGAGCAAACTTCACACTGAAGCCATAGCCCTCTTGAAGAATCGTTTCCATGATCACTTCATGTATCAAGAACGTCTTTTGGATGCGCCACTGTCAACTGTTTCCGGTCTCCTCAAAACGGATGCCAGTGAATATTGCACGCCTGTGCAGATCTTAACGTTTCTTGTCACATGGTTCCTCCAAGCTGAGGTAACGGACATTGGTGTCTTGAAGGAACTGGTGACAGAAGTTGATCTTCCTACTATATCCAACCTAGGGCACTTGATAGATTATGTTTGTACATCTTCTGGATGCATGGAAACCGCGAAGAGCCAAAGATTTCAGGACGTTTGTGCAGGGCTACTTGAAGCATTCCGTGTTGAAGCTTCTGGGCAAGAAGCATTCCGAGATACAGAAGAAATCTCGTACTGCATGGAAGGAAGGAAAAGATATCCAAACACCGATCTTAGTATGGAAAATGGAGGACGGTCCAGGAAAATCGTTAAGAGAGACCAGGAGGAATCATTAGGGGAAAACCAGAATCAATCATTTGTTCACTCAGAAAACCACGGGTCTAAAAGAAATGGTATGGCCAATCAGAGTGTAGAACTTTCTAGCAGTTGCAGAATCTTACCAGAAGCAGACCAATGGAAAAGTCGTCTACATCCCGTGTGTTCATTGGCCATCCCTAGTACCAGTGCTGCAGATGAATGGATGATAGATATCGCCAGTCACCGTCTGTCCAGAAACCAATTGGAGAAAACAGAGAAACTTGACGGTCTCCTTGCGATCGCTCCTAGCTTCACAGGTGGTGTGGAGAATGAAAATGAATACGGAAAGCTTGAATACGGACAGCTGAGACTATGCGCTTATGTTTCTCGGTCACGACACTGGGTAGAGTTAGCGGTAACAGATTACCCTGTGGATGACAATGGAGAGAGGATCAAGGTTTCTCGCTCCCAGTTGTACGCAGCAGGAGGGAACATATATATTGTCACCGTCGAGGGAGAAGTCTTCACGATGCGCCTACCATCCCTCGAGTGGAAAAGAGTGAGCTTGCCAGTGAAAGAAAACCGGAGAAGGCAAATATTTCCCCTTTACATGAACGATATCGTATTCTTGCTAATAGTCCAAGATACCGACGACGAACGGAGTGACGGATTGACATTTGGTATGCTGACAGAAGACGGGATATGGCAAGAAATTTCTTGCTGCAAAGATGATATGGACACTGGTCCGAAAACGACATCTGCAGTCCGTATTAATTATGGACCATGTTGGGCGGAAAATGGCTGCTTTCTTATCCAGATGTGCAAAGGGAGAGCCGGGAGAAGTTTGTTTATTGGAGTACTGTGTTTTGATCCTACAGAGAAAGAAGTAATGTTTATTCCCTACAACCTCTCCGGGGACTATGACAGTGTATATTATGACCCTTACACCAACAGAGCTCAAAAATCACTTTTCTTTGAACTCGATAACTGGGTTTACTTTTGGCGGACGGATATGTATTCTGTAGCTATCGAAGCCAGGTTCCGCACCAGTGAAGACGGTGGCGTCTTAGAGAAACACAGCATTAAATTTCGAAACTATATAGAAAAATTTCGTCCTTTCCACTCGTGCCCAATGTGGCTGAACCACGAGGATCCGAAGAACAACATTTTCGCCGCCACAGGATCTTGCCTCTGGTATTTCGTCAACACAAACACAGGCCAGAGCATCTTGGCGTCGCTGAACATAAACACCCCTGATGATGTCATAGAGCATACACCACCGCCCTGTAACCTGGTACTGGCGGCGACTGGGGCCTGTCTGAACAGCTTCAACTTGGCCGACAAGTCCATTGCTCGGTACAGCCGAGTTCATTTCCGTGAGCTAGTTCGGGAGGATATTTCCGACTATGAGGATTATATACCTAGTAGCTATAACTACAGATCAGATGGAGGGAGCGATTCAGAAGAAGATAGTGAGGATCAACAGTACTATACTATATTCGACCTGTTCTGAGTCTTACAGGTTACAAACCTCCATTGACGTGAGTGTGTCCAAGATTATTATCAGGACTTGACTTCCGGCGAACATTGATTGGCCATTATACCTGACTGGGCCAGAAATGGTCTGTGACGTATTTTAAAATGTTTCTATAATATTTGACTCTAAAATATATCAAAACCACCTTTTCAAATTTTAATCGGAAAAAAATTCTGGGCCAGTTGGATTGGCACCTCCGAAATTTGTCGTTATGGTGTCGGGCTGGATGACCCTATTTCTGGCGGTCTCATCTCGAAAAAATGGTGGGGAATGTATGCTGAATTTTTCATATGTTTGGGCGGAAAGGCCAGGCTACCTAGTGTGGTGGGTCATTTGTGGCGGCGAATATTAGGGAATATAGTTTTCTCAAGATGTGCTCGGCCAATTTAATACATATTAAGTAAGGCGAATATTTAGTGTTTTGTGACCTACATATACCTGGGATGCGATATTGGAATCATCAAATTCGACAGGAATTCAGGAAAAAGGATGATGACAGTACAATCTCAGTAAAATTGGTTTACCTGGATTGATGACAGTATTGAAATAGATTTACACAGTGATAAGGTATTTGTTGTGGCTTGCAATAAACATGATGAAGAACAATTTTTTTAAACAAACTAAAAAGATGTAGAACGGCGAGGTCCCAATATCCTGGTTTTTTGCAGGTTTTATTCTCTAGTTATCCGACACATTTGCAGATCCCCAAACAAGGCAAGTTAATTCTACCACGGTCACGTTCGGACGTTTACTTTATGGATGTATCTGCCTTGGTAAGAATGAAGTCCATTAAGTTGTATGAATCGTATTGTAGCTATGAAGGAGACTACATGTATTTATCGGTGTCGACACCATCATACTAAGTCAAAGTTGATCAGTCTTGGCACAGGGACGCAGGGCAAACGACCATAATCAGCGAGTCACTATTTCTTGTTGAACATGTACGGAAATAACTTTAGAACTAGAACTGCAAGCAGTTTTGGCGGCTTCCGACCTAGTGTGTGAATGAGCAAGTAGGGTTTAAACTAATTCTCAACCCAGCGGCCATCAAATCATGGAGAATCCGTTAACAGAAAACACTCAATTCGCAAATTTGGATGAGTTATATTTGATGATTGCGGAAAAACTATTGACTATCAAGATGGCGGCCAAACCACGTGACCTAGGAGCAACATTTTAGCACATTCGTGATCGTCATATCAGATAACATATATTTCGACACTTTTCCTGTCCAAATCCGTTACATGAAAATCCGACTATTTTGATTGGTCGATGGCGGCCATTTTGTTTTACGGAACAACTTTTCAGATAAGACTTTGAGAGGCCGTCATCCATTGATTAAGTGTACCAAGTTTCGTGTTGATTTCAGAGGAGAAGAGTTTACAAGATTTTTCTGGAAACGGGGTAAATCCAAGATGGCCGCTGAACCCTGGAACCAATCACTACCAATCCTCAATATGCACTTGCACTATACCTATCTAAAATGTGTGTAAAGTTTCAGCATGATTGGCCTTATGGTTGCCGAGACACAGCATCCATTAAATCATGGAGAATCCGTTAACATAAAACACTCATTTTGCAAATTTGGATGAGTTACATTTGAGAATTGCGGGAAAGCTATTGATGCTAGGTGAAATTGGCAGGCATACTTCCGGAAGAGCTGCTCCTCCACAATATGATGCAACGAACTGTAATGCTGTACCTCCCATAGTACTAGAGTTATAGCCTCTTAAAGATGTGTTCCGATTTTGACAAAATTCAAACCATGTGAACTAGAAACAAAATTTTTGCATATTCGTGATCGTCATATCAGATAACATATATTCCTATACTTTTCCCGCCCAAATCGACTACTTGAAAATCCGACGATTTTGATTGGCCGATGGCGGCCATTTTGTTTAACGGAACAACTTTTCGAATAATAGTTTCAGAGGCCTTGATCCATTGATAATGTGTGCCAAGTTTCGTGTCGATTGCCTCATTGGTTTCAGAGGAGAAGAGTTTGCAACATTTTTCTGAAAACGAGGTAAATCCAAGATGGCCGCTGAACCCTGCAACCAATCACAACCAATTTCTAATATGCACTAGACCTCCACATGCCTATTACGTATGAGAAGTTTGAGCATGATTGGCCTGATGGTTGCCGAGACCCAGCGACCACCAAATCATGGAGAATCCGTTAACAGAAAACACTAAATTCGCAAATTTGGGGCAGTTACTTTTGAGAATTGCGGGAAAACTATTGAAGCTAGGTGAAAACTGTTGGCATATTTCCGAAAGAGCTGCTCCTGCACAATATAATGCAACGAACTGTAATGCTGTACCTCCCGTAGTTCTAGAGTTGTAGCCTCTTAAAGATGTGTACCGTTTTTGACAAAATTCAAAATGGCGGCCAAACCACGTGACCTAGAAACAAAATTTTTACATATTCGTGATCGTCATATCAGATAACATATATTCCGATACTTTTCCCGTCCAAATCCGTTACTTGAAAATCCGACGATTTTGATTGGCCGATGGCGGCCATTTTGTTTAACAGAACAACTTTTCAAATAATGGTTTGAGAGGCCTTGATCCATTGATTAGGTGTGCCAAGTTTCGTGTCGATTGCCTCATTGGTTTCAGAGGAGAAGAGTTCACAAGATTTATTTGAAAACGAGGTAAATCCAAGATGGCCGCTGAACCCTGCGACCAATGACAACCAATTTCTAATATGCAACAGATCTCCACATGTCTGATATGTGTGTGAAGTTTGAGCACGATTGGCCAAATGGTTGCTGAGATTTAGCAATCACAAAATCACGGAGAAGAATAAGAATAAGAAATATAGCCGCGAGCGGCAATCCTCGGGTTGCAAGCACATATCGCAGGCAATGAACCAACAACAGTAGTTTTAGACCTGGAAGCCGATTTGGCAAAACGTTATTTATTCCTTTTAGATCTAACCTACATAGTTACCACTGAAGAACAATCTGCCCTAAAAGATGTGTTCATTTTCTGACAAAATTCAAGATGGCGGCCAAACCACGTGACCCAGGACCAAAATATTTGCACATTCGTGATTGCCATATCACAATGCATATATGTAGCCACTTTCCCCTTCCAAGTCCGTCATTTGAAAATCCGAGAATTTTGATTGGTCAATGGCGGCCATTTTGTTTTACGCAGCAAAATTTCAAATCGTATTCTGAGAGCCCCAGATCCATAGATCATGTGTACCAAGTTTCGAGTCAATCGACCCAGCGGTTCCAGAGAAGAAGATCTTGAAAGGTTTTAAGGTAAATCCAAGATGGCCGCCAAAGCATCTGACCAATCAGCTTCTTCTTTGGGTATTCATTAGATCTAATGGGTTCAACTACCACGAACTCACCAAATTCATCATCGTTGTGTCCCATAATTTACATAAAGTCACTTCCGCTATCGAAATCCGTTACATTAAAAATCCGATAATTGACAAATTTGGGTGAAATACGATGGAGAATAGCGGGAAAACTATTGAAGATAGGTGAAAACTATTGACATACTTCCAAAAGAGCTGCTCCTGGGCAATATAATACAACAAACTACAAGGCTGTACCTATCGTAGTTCCAGCGATATAGGCTCTACAAGATGTGCTCCGTTTCTGACAAAATTCAAGATGGCGGCCAAACTACGTGACCGAGCACCAAAATTTTTGCATATTCGTGATCGCTATATCACAATGCATATATATAGTCATTTTCCCCGTCCAAATCCGTCATTTGAAAAACCGACAATTTTGATTGGTCAATGGCGGCCATTTTGTTTTACGCAGCAAATTTTCAAATCGTGTTTTGAGAGCCCCAGATAATGTGTACCAAGTTTCGAGTCGATCAGTCCATTGGTTCCAGAGAAGAAGATCTTGAAAGCTTTCAGGATAAATCCAAGATGGCCGCCAAACCATTTGACCAATCAGCTTCTTCTATTCATATGCATTATAGCCCACATTCCCCTATACCTGTGTGAAGTTTCGGCTTCATCGGTTAAATAGCGGCCTGGATACTACTGATACAAAATTCGGCGGAATCATAATAATAATAATAATAATAAATATAGCCGCGAGCGGCAATCCTCGGGTTGCAAGCACATATCGCAGGCAATGAACCAACAGCAGTAGTTTTAGAACTGGAAGCCACCTTACTTGGCAAAACGTCATTTGCTGCCCTTTAGATCTAATCTACATAGTTACCACTGAAGAACAATCTGTCAATTCGCAAATTTGGGTGATTTACATCTGAGAATAGCAGGGATACTATTGAAGTTACGTTGAAATGGTTGACATACTTCCGAAAGAGCTCCTCCTGGATAATATAATGCAACAAACTGCAAGGTTGTACCAGAGTTATAGTCTCTAAAAGATGTGTTCAGTTTCTGACAAAATTCAAGATGGCGGCCAAACCACGTGACCGAGGACCAAAATGTATGCATATTCGTGATCGCCATATCCCATTGCATATATGTAGCCACTTTCCCCGTCCAAATCCGTTACTTGAAAAATCAACAATTTTGATTGGTCAATAGCGGCCATTTTGTTTTACAGAGCAAATTTTCAAATCGTAATTTGAGAGCCCCAGATCCATAGATCATGTGTACCAATTTTCAAGTCAATCGACCTAGTGGTTCCAGAGAAGAAGATCTTGAAAGGTTTAGGGTAAATCCAAGATGGCTGCCAAAGCATCGGACCAATCAGCTTCTTCTTTGGGTATTCATTAGATCTAATGGGATCAACTACCACGAACTCACCAAATTCATCATCGTTGTGTCCCATAACTTACATATAGTCACTTCCGCTATCGAAATCCGTTACATTAAAAATCCGATAATTGACAAATTTGAGTGAAATGCTATGGAGAATAGCGGGAAATTTATTGAAGATAGGTGAAAACCGTTAACACACTTCCGAAAGAGCTGCTCCTGCACAATATAATACAGCAAACTACAAGGCTGTACCTATGGTAGTTACAGAGATATAGGCTCTACAAGATGTGCTCCGTTTCTGACAAAATTCAAGATGGCGGCCAAACCACGTGACCCAGCACCAAAATTTTTGCATATTCGTAATCGCCATATCACAATGCATATATGTAGCCACTTTCCCCGTCCAAATCTGTAATTTGAAAAACCGACAATTTTGATTGGTCAATGGCGGCCATTTTGTTTTACGCAGCAAATTTTCAAATCGTAGTTTGAGAGCCCCAGATCCATTGATCATGTGTACCAAGTTTCGAGTCGATCAGTCCAGTGGTTCCAGAGAAGAAGATCTTGAAAAGTTTCAAGGTAAATCCAAGATGGCCGCCAAACCAGTTGACCAATCAGCTTCTTCTATTCATATGCATTATAGCCCACATTCCCCTATAGCTGTGTGAAGTTTCGGCTTCATCGGTTAAATAGCGGCCTGGATACTACTGATACAAAATTCGGCGGAATCATAATAATAATAATAATAATAATAATAATAAATATAGCCGCGAGCGGCAATCCTCGGGTTGCAAGCACATATCGCAGACAATGAACCAACAACAGTAATTTTAGACCTGGAAGCCGATTTGGCAAAACGTTATTTATTCCTTTTAGATCTAACCTACATAGTTACCACTGAAGAAAAATCTGTCAATTCGCAAATTTGGGTGATTTACATCTGGGAATAGCGGGGATACTATTGAAGGTACCTTGAAATCGTTAACATACTTCCAAAAGAGCTTCTTCTGGACAATATAATGCAACAAACTGCAAGGCTGTACCGCCTACAGTTCCCGAGTTATAGACCCTAAAAGATGTGTTCATTTTCTGACAAAATTCAAGATGGCGGCCAAACCACGTGACCGAGCACCAAAATTTTTGCATATTCGTGATCGCCATATCAGAATGCATATATGTAGCCACTTTCCCCGTCCAAATCCGTCATTTGAAAAACCGACAATTTTGATTGGTCAATGGCGGCCATTTTGTTTTACGCAGCAAATTTTCAAATCGTGTTTTGAGAGCCCCAGATCCATTGATAATGTGTACCAAGTTTCGAGTCGATCGGTCCACTGGTTCCAGAGAAGAAGATCTTGAAAGGTTTCAGGGTAAATCCAAGATGGCCGCCAAACCATTTGACCAATCAGCTTCTTCTATTCATATGCATTATAGCCCACATTCCCCTATACCTGTGTGAAGTTTCAGCTTTATCGGTTAAGTAGCGGCCTGGATACTACTGATACAAAATTCGGCGGAATCATAATAATAATAAATATAGCCGCGAGCGGCAATCCTCGGGTTGCAAGCACATATTGCAGGCAATGAACAGTAGTTATAGACCTGGAAGCCGATTTGGCAAAACGTTATTTATTCCTTTTAGATCTAACCTACATAGTTACCACTGAAGAACAACCTGTCAATTCGCAAATTTGGGTGATTTACATCTGAGAATAGCGGGGATACTATTGAAGCTACGTTGAAATGGTTAACATATTTCCGATAGAGCTGCTCCTGGACAATATAATGCAATAAACTGCAGGGTTGTAGCTCCCATAGTTCTTGCGTTGTAGCCTGTATAAGATACGTTCCGTTTCTGACAAAATTCAAGATGGCGGCCAAACCACGTGACCCAGGAGCATTTTTTTTGCATATTCGTGATCGCCATATCCCAATGCATATATATAGCCACTTTCCCCGTCCAAATCCGTTACTTAAAAAATCAACAATTTTGATTGGTCAATGGCGGCCATTTTTTTTTATGGAGCAAATTTTCGAATCGTAATTTGAGAGCCCCAGATCCAGAGATCATGTGCACCAAGTTTCGAGTCAATCGACCCAGCGGTTCCCGAGAAGAAGATCTTGGAAGGTTTTAGGCTAAATCCAAGATGGCCGCCAAAGCATCTGACCAATCAGCTTCATCTTTTGGTATGCATTAGATCTCACCTTCCCCAACACCTGTGCGAAGTTTCAGCTTCATCGGTTGAAAGGCGGCTGAGGAAATTTTGCCACAAAATCCGGCGGAAGAAAAAGAAAAATAATACCAATAATAAGAGGTTTGCAGCCTCTGGCTTGCAACCCTAATAAGAGGTTTGCAGCCTCTGGCTTGCAACCCTAATAATGACCCCTAATAAATGGATTTAGAGCTTCAAAAACCACTTTTTCTTGGTCAGCAGCACGTGGGGAACACGTTTCTGACCTTTGTTTGCGCCCCAGATGGCTCCTTCATCGAAATCAAAATGTTAGTACGTTGAAATAGGTACAGAAAACGGTCGCTGGAGTCAAGACAATGGCTTGATTGGAGAAAGTTGAGCTTGGAAATTAGTCGCCCGGAGATAGCGCTTCTCAGTCTGCTTTTGTTAAGTATAGTTTCAGCCATAAGCTCAGGCCTACTCTAATGGCACGTTCTACCATACCTCTGAAACTAATTATGCGATCATGCTGAGATTTTACTGTTATGATAGCCGTTATACAACCAGTATGCATGCCAAATATCAGAATAATCCGACTCGCCGTTCGTGTAATATTACGCAAAAGTACTTCTCAAATTAGGTGATTTTCGGCATTATTTTGACAATTTTCATTCCTCTATAGCAGCAAAACTATTGAAGCTACCTAAAATGGATGGCATACTTCCGAAAGAGCTACTCCTGGAGAATATAATGCAACAAACTGCAAGGCTGTACCCCCCGTAGTTCCAGAGTTATAGCCTGTACAAGATGTGGTCCGATTCTGACAAAATTCAAAATGGCGGCCAAACCACGTGACCTAGGAGGATAATTGTTGCATATTCGTGATCGCCAGATGGTAATGCATACGTGTAGTCACTTTCCCCATCCAAATCCGTTATTTGAAAATCCGACAATTTTGATTGGTCAATGGCGGCCATTTTGTTTTACGGAGCAAAATTTCAAATAGACTTTTGAGAGCCCCAGATCCATCGAACATGTGTGCCAAATTTCGAGACAATCGGTCAAGTGGTTCCAGAGGAGAAGATCTTGAAAGGTTTTAGGATAAATCCAAGATGGCCGCCGGCGCTTTTGACCAATCGGCTTCTTCTTTTGATATGCATTAGATCTCACGTACCCCAATACCTATGCGAAGTTTCGACTTCATCGGTTGAATGGCGGCTGAGGAAATTTTGCCACAAAATCCGGCGGAATAATAAAAATAATACCAATAATAAGAGGTTTGCAGCCTCTGGCTTGCAACCCTAATAATAATAAATATAGCCGCGAGCGGCAATCCTCGGGTTGCAAGCACATATCGCAGACAATGAACCAACAACAGTAGTTTTAGACCTGGAAGCCGATTTGGCAAAACGTTATTTATTCCTTTTAGATCTAACCTACATAGTTACCACTGAAGAACAATCTGTCAATTCGCAAATTTGGGTGATTTACATCTGGGAATAGCAGGGACACTATTGAAGCTACGTTGAAATGCTTAACATACTTCCGAAAGAGCTTCTCCTGGATAATATAAAGCAACAAACTGCAAGGCTGTACCACCTATAGTTCCAGAGTTATAGACCCTAAAAGATGTGTTCATTTTTTGACAAAATTCAAGATGGCGGCCCAACCACGTGACCCAGGACCAAAATTTTTGCACATTCGTAATCGCCATATCACAATGCATATATGTAGCCACTTTCCCCGTCCAAATCCGTTATTTGAAAAACCGACAATTTTGATTGGTCATTGGCGGCCATTTTGTTTTACGGAGCAAATTTTCAAATCGTAATCTGAGAGCCCCAGATCCATAGGTCATGTGTACCAAGTTTCGAGTCAATCGACCAGCGGTTCCAGAGAAGAAGATCTTGAAAGATTTTAGGGTAAATCCAAGATGGCCGCCAAAGCATCTGACCAATCAGCTTCTTCTTTGGGTATTCATTAGATCTATTGGGTTCAACTACCACGAACTCACCAAATTCATCATCGTTGTGTCCCATAACTGACATATAGTCATTTCCGCTATCGAAATCCGTTACATTAAAAATCGGATAATTGACAAATTTGGGTGAAATACGATGGAGAATAGCGGGAAAACTATTGAAGATAGGTGAAAACGGTTGACATATTTCCGAAAGAGCGTCTCCTGGATAATATAATACAACAAACTACAAGGCTGTACCTATCGTAGTTCCAGAGATATAGGCTCTACAAGATATGCTCCGTTTCTGACAAAATTCAAGATGGCGGCCAAACCACGTGACCGAGCACCAAAATTTTTGCATATTCGTGATCTCCATATCACAATGCATATATGTAGTCACTTTTCCCGTCTAAATCCGGCATTTGAAAAATGGACAATTTTGATTGGTCAATGGCGGCCATTTTGTTTTACGGAGCAAATTTTCAAATCGTAATTTCAGAGCCCCAGATACATAGATCATGTGTACCAAGTTTCGAGTCAATCAATCCAGGGGTTCCAGAGGAGAAGATCTTTGAAATAGTACTTTTTTGGAGGGTAAATCCAAGATGGCCGCCGGGGCTTTTGACCAATCGGCTTCTTCTTTTGATATGCATTAGATCACCCGATCCCCAATGACTGTGCGAAGTTTCAACTAAATCGCTACAGTAGTTTTGAAGAAAAACTTGTCACAAAATCTGGCGGAATAATAAAAATAATGAACAATACCAATAATAAGAGGTTTGCAGCCTCTGGCTTGCAACCCTAATAAATATAGCCGCGAGCGGCAATCCTCGGGTTGCAAGCACATATCGCAGGCAATGAACCAACTGGAAGCCGATTTGGCAAAACGTTATTTATTCCTTTTAAATCTATCCTAGATAGTTACCACTGAAGAACAATCTGTCAATTCGCAAATTTGGGTGATTTACATCTGAGAATAGCGGGGATACTATTGAAGCTACATTGAAATGGTTGGCATATTTCCGAAAGAGCTCCTCCTGGACAATATAACGCAACAAACTGCAAGGCTGTACCACCTATAGTTCCAGAGTTATAGTCCCTTAAAGATGTGTTCAGTTTCTGACAAAATTCAAGATGGCGGCCAAACCACGTGACCCAGGACCAAAACGTTTGCATATTCATGATCGCCATATCACAATGCATATATGTAGCCACTTTTTCAGTCCAAATCCGTTATTTGAAAAACCGACAATTTTGATTGGTCAATGGCGGCCATTTTGTTTTACGGAGCAAATTTTCAAATCGTCATTTGAGAGCCCCAGATCCATAGATCATGTGTACCAAGTTTTGAGTCAATCGACCCGGCGGTTCCAGCGAAGAAGATCTTGAAAGCTTTTAGGGTAAATCCAAGATGGCCGCCAAAGCATCTGACCAATCAGCTTCTTCTTTGGGTATTCATTAGATCTAATGGGTTCAACTACCACGAACTCGCCAAATTCATCATCGTTGTGTCCCATAACTTACATTTAGTCACTTCCGCTATCGAAATCCGTTACATTAAAAATCCGATAATTGACAAATTTGGGTGAAATACGATGGAGAATAGCGGGAAAACTATTGAAGATAGGTGAAAACGGTTGACATACATCCGAAAGAGCTGCTCCTGGACAATATAATACAACAAACTACAAGGCTGTACCTATCGTAGTTCCAGAGATATAGGCTCTACAATATGTGCTCCGTTTCAGACAAAATTCAAGATGGCGGCCAAACCACGTGACCGAGGCCCAAAATTTTTGCATATTCGTGATCGCCATATCACAAAGCATATATGTAGCCACTTTCTCCGTCCAAATCCGTCATTTGAAAAACCGACAATTTTGATTGGTCAATGGCGGCCATTTTGTTTTACGCAGCAAATTTTCAAATCGTGTTTTGAGAGCCCCAGATCCATTGATCATGTGTACCAAGTTTCGAGTCGATCAGTCCAGTGGTTCCAGAGAAGAAGATCTTGAAAGGTTTCAGGGTAAATCCAAGATGGCCGCCAAACCATTTGACCAATCAGCTTCTTCTATTCATATGCATTATAGCCCACATTCCCCTATACCTGTGTGAAGTTTCGGCTTCATCGGTTAAATAGCGGCCTGGATACTACTGATACAAAATTCGGCGGAATCATAATAATAATAATAATAATAAATATAGCCGCGAGCGGCAATCCTCGGGTTGCAAGCACATATCGCAGGCAATGAACCAACAGCAGTAGTTTTAGAACTGGAAGCCACCTTATTTGGCAAAACGTCATTTGCTGCCCTTTAGATCTAATCTACATAGTTACCACTGAAGAACAATCTGTCAATTCGCAAATTTGGGTGATTTACATCTGAGAATAGCAGGGATACTATTGAAGTTACGTTGAAATGGTTGACATACTTCCGAAAGAGCTCCTCCTGGATAATATAATGCAACAAACTGCAAGGTTGTACCAGAGTTATAGTCTCTAAAAGATGTGTTCAGTTTCTGACAAAATTCAAGATGGCGGCCAAACCACGTGACCGGGGACCAAAATTTATGCATATTCGTGATCGCCATATCCCATTGCATATATGTAGCCACTTTCCCCGTCCAAATCCGTTACTTGAAAAATCAACAATTTTGATTGGTCAATAGCGGCCATTTTGTTTTACAGAGCAAATTTTCAAATCGTAATTTGAGAGCCCCAGATCCATAGATCATGTGTACCAAGTTTCAAGTCAATCGACCTAGTGGTTCCAGAGAAGAAGATCTTGAAAGGTTTAGGGTAAATCCAAGATGGCTGCCAAAGCATCGGACCAATCAGCTTCTTCTTTGGGTATTCATTAGATCTAATGGGATCAACTACCACGAACTCACCAAATTCATCATCGTTGTGTCCCATAACTTACATATAGTCACTTCCGCTATCAAAATCCGTTACATTAAAAATCCGATAATTGACAAATTTGGGTGAATTACAATGGAAAATAACGCGAAAACTATTGAAGATAGGGGAAAACGGTTGGCATACTTCCGAAAGAGCTGCTCCTGGACAACATAATGCAACAAACGGCAAGGCTGTACCGCTCGTAGTTCTCGAGATATAGGCTCTACAAGATGTGCTCCGTTTCTGACAAAATCCAAGATGGCGGCTAAACCACGTGACCGAGCACCAAAATTTTTGCATATTCGTGATCGCCATATCACACTACATATATGTAGCCACTTTCCCCGTCCAAATCCGTCATTTGAAAAACCGACAATTTTGATTGGTCAATGGCGGCCATTTTGTTTGACGCAGCAAATTTTCAAATCGAGTTTTGAGAGCCCCAGATCCATTGATCATGTGTACCAAGTTTCGAGTCGATCAGTCCACTGGTTCCAGAGAAGAAGATCTTGAAAGGTTTCAGGGTAAATCCAAGATGGCCGCCAAACCATTTGACCAATCAGCTTCTTCTATTCATATGCATTATAGCCCACATTCCCCTATACCTGTGTGAAATTTCGGCTTCATCGGTTAAATAGCGGCCTGGATACTACTGATACAAAATTCGGCGGAATCATAATAATAATAATAATAATAATAATAATAATAACTAGAACTGCAAGCAGTTGTAATGGCTTCCATATGTAGACTGTTGTTGCAATTGCGATAACATTGTTTCATGCGCAGATACCTGTTGTGTTCGTTTAGCAGGCCTCTCGTTATCCCGTGGAACGTGCAGGCTCATTCACTCCACTGTTGGAAACATGACAAAAATTCAGAAATGCATTTAGAGCTTCAAAATACACTTTTTCTTGGTCAGCAAGACGTGGGAAACACGTTTCTGGCCTTTGTTTGCGCCCTAGATGGCTCCTTCATCGAACCGGAAATGTTAGTACGTTGAAATAGGTACATAAAACGGTCCGTGGAGTCCAGACTATGACTTGATTGGAGAAAGTTGAGCTTGGAAATTAGTCGTCCGGAGATAGCGCTTCTCACAGTCTGCTTTTGTTAAGTATAGTTTCAGCCATAAGCTCAGACCTACTCAAATGTCACGCTCTATAATACCTCTGAAACTAATAAGGCGATCATGCTGAAATTTCACTGACATTATACTCGTAATACAGTGAGTATGTATGCCAAATATCAGAACAATCCGACTCGTCGTTTATGTAATATCAAACAAAGGCACTTTTGACACATTATGCGATTTTTGGCAATATTCGTTCGTCTATAACTCGAAAACTATCAGAGCTAGACCCTTAAACCTACCAGTTTGAAAAATAGATTAGGATCTGGAGAATACAATGCAACAAACCAGAAGTCTGTATCTATCATGGCTCAGGAGATATAGCCCTCTAAACTTTTAATATTTATCAAATTATGTGATTTTTGGCATTATTTGAAAATCTGACAATTTTGATTGCTTTATAGCGGCAAAACTATCAGAGCTACGGAAAAATGGATAGCACACTTGTGAAAGGGCTGCTTCTGGAGAGTAAAATGCAAGAAATTAGAAGCCTCTATCTCTAACGGTTCGAGAGTTACAGCTCTTCAAACATGTGTTCAGTTTTTGACAAAATTCAAGATGGCGGCCGAACCACGTGACCTATAAACTTAATTTTTTCATATTCCTCTTTGTCATATTATGTAGCATATATTTAACCGCTTGTTTGGTCAAAATCTGCTAATTTCAAATTTGACCTTATTTGGTAGGTCACTTTTGGTCATCTGTTTTCTACGCAGCAACTTCTTTGTTATCACCCTTGAACGGGCTTGGACTGCTGATGATGTATGCCAAATATCTAAAGGATTGGTCTGGTGGTTCTGAAGAAGAAGATTGTTTTAGGTTTTAGGTGAAATTCAAGATGGCGGCTGAAGCAATTGACCAATCAGAAACATTTATAAGTATGCACTAGTTTTCAACCTGTTCTGTCAGTCTGCCAAGTTTCAGACTGATCAGCCTGATAGTTTCTGAGAAAAATATGCCACAAAAAATGGCAGAATAATAATAATAACTAGAACTGCAAGCAGTTATGAAGGCTTCCATATCTAGGCTGTCTTTGCAATTGCGATAGCCATATTTCATGCGCAGATACTTATGGCGCACGATTAGCATCCGTCTAGCCACCCCACCTCCCCCCCCCTCCGTGGAACGTGCAGGCTCATTTACTCAACTGTTGGCAACATGCCAAAAATTCAAAAATGGATTTTGAGCTTCAAAAAATACTTTTTCTTGGTCAGCAGCACGTGGGAAACACGTTTCTGGCCTTCGTTTCCACCCTAGATGGCTCCTTCATCGAACCGAAAATGTTAGTACGTTGAAATAGGTACAGAAAACTGTCCCTGGAGTCCAGACAATGACTTGAATGGAGAAAGTTAAGCTTGGAAATTGGTCGCCCGGAGATAACGCTTCTCTCAGTCTGCTTTTGTGAAGTATAATTTCAGTGACATGCTCATACCTACTCAAATTTTACGTTCTATGATACCTCTGAAACCATTCGAACGATCACGATGTAATTTCTCTGTCATGACATCTTTAATACAAGGAGTATGCGCGCCAAAACTAAGAATAATCCGACTCGTCGTTTGTGTAATATTGAAAAAAAATTACTTCTCAAATTATGTGATTTTCGGCATTATTTGAAAATCTGACAACTTTGATTCCGCTATAGCGGCAAAACTATCAGAGCTACGATAAAATAGATGGCATATTCGTGATCGTCATATCGGAGTGCATATATGTAGCCACTTTTCCCGTCAAAATCCGTCAGTTGAAAAACCGACAATTTTGATTGGTCAATGGCGGCCATTTTGTTTTACGCAGCAAATTTTCGAATTATAATCTGAGAGCCCCTGATCCATAGATCATGTGTATCAAATTTCGACTCAATCGACCAAGCGGTTCCAGAGAAGAAGATCTTTGAAAAAATATTTTTTTGCAGGGTAAATCCAAGATGGCCGCTGAACCCTTCGACCAATCACAACCAATTTTCAATATGCACTAGATCTCCACATGTCTAATATGTGTGTGAAGTATGAGCATGATCGGCCGGGTGGTTGCTGACATTTAGCAATCACAAAAACACGGAGAAGAATAAGAATAAAAAGAATAATAAGAATAATAATCCGAACAATAATAAGAAGTCTTCCGACTTTCGTCGGAAGCCTAATAAAAATTATTAAAAAATTCTGAAAAATTATTAAAAAATTCAGAAAAATCAAAACAGCCTTAATAAGTCTTCCAAGTGAATTGGAAACTTTAATAAAAGACTGAAAATAACGGTTTTACGTCCTTCTGGCTCGGCATCTTAATAACATCAACTAGAACTGCAAGCAGTTATGAAGGCTTCCATATCTAGGCTGTCTTTGCAATTGCGATAGCCATATTTCATGCGCAGATACTTATGGTGCACGATTAGCATCCGTCTAGCAACCCCACCTCCCCCCCCCCCCTCTGTGGAACGTGCAGGCTCATTTACTCAACTGTTGGCAACATGCCAAAAATTCAAAAATGGATTTTGAGCTTCAAAAAACACTTTTTCTTGGTCAGCAGCACGTGGGAAACACGTTTCTGGCCTTCGTTTCCGACCTAGATGGCTCCTTCATCGAACCGAAAATGTTAGTACGTTGAAATAGGTACAGAAAACTGTCCCTTGAGTCCAGACAATGACTTGAATGGAGAAAGTTAAGCTTGGAAATTGGCCGTCCGGAGATAGCGCTTCTCACAGTCTGCTTTTGTGAAGTATAGTTTCAGTGATATGCTCATACCTACTCAAATTTTACGTTCTATGATACCTCTGAAACCATTCGAACGATCACGATGTAATTTCTCTGTCATGACATCTTTAATACAAGGAGTATGCGCGCCAAAACTAAGAATAATCCGACTCGTCGTTTGTGTAATATTGAAAAAAATTACTTCTCAAATTATGTGATTTTCGGCATTATTTGAAAATCTGACAACTTTGATTCCGCTATAGCGGCAAAACTATTAGAGCTACGATAAAATAGATGGCATATTCGTGATCGTCATATCGGAGTGCATATATGTAGCCACTTTTCCCGTCAAAATCCGTCAGTTGAAAAACCGACAATTTTGATTGGTCAATGGCGGCCATTTTGTTTTACGCATCAAATTTTCGAATTATAATCTGAGAGCCCCAGATCCATAGATCATGTGTATCAAATTTCGACTCAATCGACCAAGCGGTTCCAGAGAAGAAGATCTTTGAAAAAATATTTTTTTGCAGGGTAAACCCAAGATGGCCGCTGAACCCTTCGACCAATCACAACCAATTTTCAATATGCACTAGATCTCCACATGTCTAATATGTGTGTGAAGTATGAGCATGATCGGCCGGGTGGTTGCTGACATTTAGCAATCACAAAATCACGGAGAAGAATAAGAATAAAAAGAATAATAAGAATAATAATCCGAACAATAATAAGAAGTCTTCCGACTTTCGTCGGAAGCCTAATAAAAATTATTAAAAAATTCAGAAAAATTATTAAAAAATTCAGAAAAATCAAAACAGCCTTAATAAGTCTTCCAAGTGAATTGGAAACTTTAATAAAAGACTGAAAATAACGGTTTTACGTCCTTCTGGCTCGGCATCTTAATAACATCAACTAGAACTGCAAGCAGTTATGAAGGCTTCCATATCTAGGCTGTCTTTGCAATTGCGATAGCCATATTTCATGCGCAGATACTTATGGCGCACGATTAGCATCCGTCTAGCCACCCCACCTCCCCCCCCCCCCTCCGTGGAACGTGCAGGCTCATTTACTCAACTGTTGGCAACATGCCAAAAATTCAAAAATGGATTTTGAGCTTCAAAAAACACTTTTTCTTGGTCAGCAGCACGCGGGGAACACGTTTCTGGCCTTTGTTTGTGCCCTAGATGGCTCCTTCATCGAACCGGAAATGTTAGTACGTTGAAATAGGTACAGAAAACGGTCCCTGGAGTCCAGACTATGACTTGATTGGAGAACGTTGAGCTTGGAAATTAGTCGCCCGGAGATAGCGCTTCTCACAGTCTGCTTTTGTTAAGTATAGTTTCAGCCATAAGCTCAGACCTACTCAAATGTTACGTTCTATCATACCTCTGAAACCATTCGAACGATCACGATGTAATTTCTCTGTCATGACAGCCAATAAGGCGAGTATGTGCGCCAAAAAAACTAAGAATAACCGACTCGTCGTCAGTAATATTGAAAATGCTTCCTTTAAATTATGCGTGATTTTCGGCATTATTTGAAAATCTGACAACTTGATTCCGGCTATAGGCAAAACTAGAGAGCTACGATAAAATAGATGGCATATTCGTGGACGTCATATCGGAGTGCATATATGTAGCCACTTTCCCGTCAAAATCCGTCAGTTGAAAACCGACAATTTTGATTATCAATGGCGGCCATTTTGTTTTACGCAGCAAAATTTTCGAATTATAATCTCTGAGAGCCCCAGATCCATAGATCATGTGTATCAAATTTCGACTCAATCGACCAAGCGGTTCTTAGAGAAGAAGATCTTTGAAAAAATATTTTTTTGCAGGGTAAATCCAAGATGGCCGCTGAACCCTTCGACCAATCACAACCAATTTTCAATATGCACTAGATCTCCACATGTCTAATATGTGTGTGAAGTATGAGCATGATCGGCCAGGTGGTTGCTGATATTTAGCAATCACAAAATAACGGAGAAGAATAAGAATAATAATAATCCGAACAATAATAAGAAGTCTTCCGACTTTCGTCGGAAGCCTAATAATAAGAATAATAATCCGAACAATAATAAGAAGTCTTCCGACTTTCGTCGGAAGCCTAATAAAAATTATTAAAAAATTCAGAAAAATTATTAAAAAATTCAGAAAAATCAAAACAGCCTTAATAAGTCTTCCAAGTGAATTGGAAACTTTAACAAAAGACTGAAAATAACGGTTTTACGTCCTTCTGGCTCGGCATCTTAATAACATCAACTAGAACTGCAAGCAGTTATGAAGGCTTCCATATTCAGGCTGTCTTTGCAATTGCGATAGCCATATTTCATGCGCAGATACTTATGGTGCACGATTAGCATCCGTCTAGCCACCCCACCCTCCGTGGAACGTGCAGGCTCATTTACTCAACTGTTGGCAACATGCCAAAAATTCAAAAATGGATTTCTTTGAGCTTCAAAACACTTTTTCTTGGTCAGCAGCACGCGGGGAACACGTTTCTGGCCTTTGTTTGCTTCCCCTAGATGGCTCCTTCATCGAACCGGAAATGTTAGTACGTTGAAATAGGTACAGAAAACGGTCCCTGGAGTCCAGACTATGACTTGATTGGAGAACGTTGAGCTTGGAAATTAGTCGCCCGGAGATAGCGCTTCTCACAGTCTGCTTTTGTTAAGTATAGTTTCAGCCATAAGCTCAGACCTACTCAAATGTTACGTTCTATCATACCTCTGAAACCATTCGAACGATCACGATGTAATTTCTCTGTCATGACAGCCTTAATACAAGGAGTATGTGCGCCAAAACTAAGAATAATCCGACTCGTCGTTTGTGTAATATTGAAAAAAATGCTTCTCAAATTATGTGATTTTCGGCATTATTTGAAAATCTGACAACTTCGATTCCGCTATAGCGGCAAAACTATTAGAGCTACGATAAAATAGATGGCATATTCGTGATCGTCATATCGGAGTGCATATATGTAGCCACTTTTCCCGTCAAAATCAGTCAGTTGAAAAACCGACAATTTTGATTGGTCAATGGCGGCCATTTTGTTTTACGCAGCAAATTTTCGAATTATAATCTGAGAGCCCCAGATCCATAGATCATGTGTATCAAATTTCGACTCAATCGACCAAGCGGTTCTAGAGAAGAAGATCTTTGAAAAAATATTTTTTTGCAGGGTAAATCCAAGATGGCCGCTGAACCCTTCGACCAATCACAACCAATTTTCAATATGCACTAGATCTCCACATGTCTAATATGTGCGTGAAGTATGAGCATGATCGGCCGGGTGGTTGCTGACATTTAGCAATCACAAAATCACGGAGAAGAATAAGAATAAAAAGAATAATAAGAATAATAATCCGAACAATAATAAGAAGTCTTCCGACTTTCGTCGGAAGCCTAATAAAAATTATTAAAAATTCAGAAAAATTATTAAAAAATTCAGAAAAATCAAAACAGCCTTAATAAGTCTTCCAAGTGAATTGGAAACTTTAATAAAAGACTGAAAATAACGGTTTTACGTCCTTCTGGCTCGGCATCTTAATAACATCAACTAGAACTGCAAGCAGTTATGAAGGCTTCCATATCTAGGCTGTCTTTGCAATTGCGATAGCCATATTTCATGCGCAGATACTTATGGTGCACTGATTAGCATCCGTCTAGCCACCCCACCTCCGTGGAACGCAGGCTCATTTACTCAACTGTTGGCAACATGCCAAAAATTCCAAAATGACGGAGCTTCAAAAACACTTTTTCTTGGTCAGCGTAGCACGCGGGGAACACGTTTCTGGCCTTTGTTTGCGCCCTAGATGGCTCCTTCATCGAACCGGAAATGTTAGTACGTTGAAATAGGTACAGAAAACGGTCCCTGGAGTCCAGACTATGACTTGATTGGAGAACGTTGAGTTTGGAAATTAGTCGCCCGGAGATAGCGCTTCTCACAGTCTGCTTGTTATATAGTCAGCCAAATGCTCACACCTACTCAAATTTTACGTTCTATCATACCTCTGAAACCATTTGAACGATCACGGTGTAATTTCTCTGTCATCACATCCCTAATACAAGGAGTATGTGCGCCAAAACTAAGAATAATCCGACTCGTCGTTTGTGTAATATTGAAAAAAATTACTTCTCAAATTATGTAAATTTCGGCATTATTTGAAAATCTGACAACTTTGATTCCGCTATAGCGGCAAAACTATTAGAGCTACGATAAAATAGATGGCATATTCGTGATCGTCATATCGGAGTGCATATATGTAGCCACTTTCCCCGTCAAAATCCGTCAGTTGAAAAACCGACAATTTTGATTGGTCAATGGCGGCCATTTTGTTTTACGCAGCAAATTTTCGAATTATAATCTGAGAGCCCCAGATCCATAGATCATGTGTATCAAATTTCGACTCAATCGACCAAGCGGTTCTAGAGAAGAAGATCTTTGAAAAAAAAATTTTTTGCAGGGTAAATCCAAGATGGCCGCTGAACCCTTCGACCAATCACAACCAATTTTCAATATGCACTAGATCTCCACATGTCTAATATGTGTGTGAAGTATGAGCATGATCGGCCGGGTGGTTGCTGACATTTAGCAATCACAAAATCATGGAGAAGAATAAGAATAAAAAGAATAATAAGAATAATAATCCGAACAATAATAAGAAGTCTTCCGACTTTCGTCGGAAGCCTAATAAAAATTATTAAAAAATTCAGAAAAATTATTAAAAAATTCAGAAAAATCAAAACAGCCTTAATAAGTCTTCCAAGTGAATTGGAAACTTTAACAAAAGACTGAAAATAACGGTTTTACGTCCTTCTGGCTCGGCATCTTAATAACATCAACTAGAACTGCAAGCAGTTATGAAGGCTTCCATATCTAGGCTGTCTTTGCAATTGCGATAGCCATATTTCATGCGCAGATACTTATGGTGCACGATTAGCATCCGTCTAGCCACCCCACCCCCCCTCCCCTCCGTGGAACGTGCAGGCTCATTTACTCAACTGTTGGCAACATGCCAAAAATTCAAAAATGGATTTTGAGCTTCAAAAAACACTTTTTCTTGGTCAGCAGCACGCGGGGAACACGTTTCTGGCCTTTGTTTGTGCCCTAGATGGCTCCTTCATCGAACCGGAAATGTTAGTACGTTGAAATAGGTACAGAAAACGGTCCCTGGAGTCCAGACTATGACTTGATTGGAGAACGTTGAGCTTGGAAATTAGTCGCCCGGAGATAGCGCTTCTCACAGTCTGCTTTTGTTAAGTATAGTTTCAGCCATAAGCTCAGACCTACTCAAATGTTACGTTCTATCATACCTCTGAAACCATTCGAACGATCACGATGTAATTTCTCTGTCATGACAGCCTTAATACAAGGAGTATGTGCGCCAAAACTAAGAATAATCCGACTCGTCGTTTGTGTAATATTGAAAAAAATGCTTCTCAAATTATGTGATTTTCGGCATTATTTGAAAATCTGACAACTTTGATTCCGCTATAGCGGCAAAACTATTAGAGCTACGATAAAATAGATGGCATATTCGTGATCGTCATATCGGAGTGCATATATGTAGCCACCTTTCCCGTCAAAATCCGTCAGTTGAAAAACCGACAATTTTGATTGGTCAATGGCGGCCATTTTGTTTTACGCAGCAAATTTTCGAATTATAATCTGAGAGCCCCAGATCCATAGATCATGTGTATCAAATTTCGACTCAATCGACCAAGCGGTTCTAGAGAAGAAGATCTTTGAAAAAAAAATTTTTTGCAGGGTAAATCCAAGATGGCCGCTGAACCCTTCGACCAATCACAACCAATTTTCAATATGCACTAGATCTCCACATGTCTAATATGTGTGTGAAGTATGAGCATGATCGGCCGGGTGGTTGCTGACATTTAGCAATCACAAAATCACGGAGAAGAATAAGCATAAAAAGAATAATAAGAATAATAATCCGAACAATAATAAGAAGTCTTCCGACTTTCGTCGGAAGCCTAATAAAAATTATTAAAAAATTCAGAAAAATTATTAAAAAATTCAGAAAAATCAAAACAGCCTTAATAAGTCTTCCAAGTGAATTGGAAACTTTAACAAAAGACTGAAAATAACGGTTTTACGTCCTTCTGGCTCGGCATCTTAATAACATCAACTAGAACTGCAAGCAGTTATGAAGGCTTCCATATCTAGGCTGTCTTTGCAATTGCGATAGCCATATTTCATGCGCAGATACTTATGGCGCACGATTAGCATCCGTCTAGCCACCCCACCTCCCCCCCCCCCCTCCGTGGAACGTGCAGGCTCATTTACTCAACTGTTGGCAACATGCCAAAAATTCAAAAATGGATTT